>PVIU01005746.1:0-109606 GCA_004026605.1 Ondatra zibethicus | reverse complement strand
GCCGACTTGGTCATGGTGGATGATGGTTCTGATGTGTTCTTGGATTCTATTTGCTAGTATTTTATTTAGTATTTTTGCATCAATGTTCATGAGTGAGATTGGTCTGTAATTCTCTTTCTTAGTATTGTCTTTCTGTGGTTTGGGTATCAGGGTAATTGTAGCCTCATAAAAAGAGTTTGGCAATGTTCCCTCTGTTTCTGTTGTGTGGAATAATTTGAGGAGTATTGGTATTAGTTCCTCTTTGAAAGTTTTGTAGAATTCTGAGCTGAAACCATCTGGTCCTGAACTTTTTTTGGTTGGGAGACTTTTGATGTCTGTTTCTATTTCTTCAGCAGTTATAGGTCTGTTTAATTTGTTTATCTGGTCTTGATTTAATTTTGGTAATTGATATTTACCCAGAAAGTTGTCCATTTCCTTTAAGTTTTCCAATTTTGTGGAGTATAGGTTTTCAAAATATGATCTGATAATCCTCTGTATTTCCTCCATGTCTGTTGTTATGTCCCCCTTTTCATTTCTGATTTTGTTAATTTGGATATTCTCTCTCTGCCTTTTGGTTAGTTTGGATAAAGGTTTGTCTATTTTGTTGATTTTCTCAAAGAACCAACTCTTTGTCTCATTGATTCTTTGTATTGTTTTCTTTGTTTCTATTTTGTTGATTTCAGCTCTCAATTTGTTTATTTCTTGCCGTCTAGTTCTCTTAGGTGAGTTTGCTTCTTTTTGTTCTAAAGTTTTCAAATGTTCACTAGTGTGGGATTTTTCCAGCTTCTTTATGTAGGCATTTAGTGCTATGAACTTGCCTCTTAACATTCATTGTGTCCCATAAATTTGGGTATGTTGTGTGGTCATTTTCATTGAATTTTAGGAAGTCTTTAATTTCCCCCTTTATTTCTTCCTTGACCCATTGATGATTTAGGTGAGCATTGTTTAATTTCCAGTGTTTGTGGGTTTTCTGAAATTGATATTGCTGTTGACTTCTAGTTTTAAAGCATGGTGATCTGATAAGGTACATTGGGTTATTCCAATTTTTTTTTGTATTTGTTGAGGCTTGTTTTGTTACCGAGTTGTGGTCAATTTTTGAGAAGGTTCCATGAGGTGCTGAGAAGAAGGTATATTCTTTTCTATTCAGATGGAATATTCTATAGATGTCTATTAAGTCCATTTGCATCATAACATCTGTTAGTTCTCTTATTTCTCTGTTCATTTTTTTGTCTGATTGACCTGTCCAGTGGTGAGAGGGGAATATTGAAGTCTCTCACTATTAGTGTATGGGGTTTAATATATGATTTAAGCTTTCAAAGTGTTTCTTTGACATACGAGGGTGCCCTTGTATTTGGGGCATAGATGTTCAATATTGAAATTTCCTCTTGATGGATTTTCCCTGTGACTAATATGAAATGTCCTTCTTTGTCTCTTTTGACTGATTTTAGCTTAAAGTCTGTTTTGTTAGATATTAGGATAGCGACACCGCTTATTTCTTAGGTCCATTTGATTGGTTTATTTTTTCCCAACCTTTTACTCTGAGACAATGTCTGTCTTTGAGGTTGAGATGTGTTTCTGTATGCATAAGAGGGATGGGTTCTGTTTTCATATCCAATCTGTTAGCCTGTGCCTTTTTATGGGGAGTTGAGTCCATTTACATTAAGGGATATTAATGACCAGTGGTTGCTATCTCCTGTTAATTTAGTTTTCATCGTTGGTGATGTTATTTTGTGCATTTTTTTCTTCTTTGGGATTTGCTGTAATGAGATCATCAATTGTCTGTGTTTTTGTTGGTGTAGCCATCTTCCTTGGGTTGGAGTTTTCCTTCTAGTATTTTGTGTAGGACTAAGTTTGTGGATAGGTATTGGTGAAATCTAGATTTGTCATGGAATATCTTGTTTTGTCCTTCTATGGTGATTGGCAGTTTTGCTGGGTATAGTAGCCTGGGCTGGCATCCATGGTCTCTCGATGTCTGCATAATGCTTGACCATGATCTTCTGGCTTTCATTGTCTCCACTGAGAAGTCAGGTATAATTCTGATAGGTCTACCTTTATATGTTACTTGTCCTTTTTCCTTTGCAGCTCTTAATATTTTTTCTTTACTCTGTATGTTTAGTGTTTTGATTATTATGTGGCAAGAGGACTTTTTTTTTTATCCAGTCTATTTGGTGTTCTGTAAGCTTCTTGTATCTTCATAGGCATATCTTTCTTTAGATAGGGAAAGTTTTCTTCTATGATTTTGTTAAATAAATTTTCTGTACCTTTGAGTTGAACTTCTTCTTCTTCCATACCTATTCTTCTAAGATTTGGCCTTTTTATGTTGTTCTATAGTTCATGGATATTTTGGGTTAAGCTTTTGTTAGATTTAATGTTTTCTTTAACTGATGAGTCTATTTCCTCCATTTTATCTTCAGCACTTGAGATTCTCTCTTCCATATCTTGTATTCTGTTGTTTGTACTTGTAGTTGTGGTTCCTGCTCTTTTCCTCATGATTTCTGTTTCTATAATTCCTTTGGCTTGTGTTTTCTTTATTTTTTCTATCTCAGTTTTCAAGTCCTGAATAGTTTCTGTTATATGTTTGAGTTCTTTTTCTTGGTTTTCTTTAAATGATTTGCTGATATCTTCCAAATTTTTGTTTGTTTTTTTCTTCCATTTCTTTAATGTAATTTCTCATTTCATCTTTTTTTAATTTATTTATTATGTATACAACATTCTGCCTCTTTGTATGCCCACACACCAGAAGAGGGCACCAGATCTCATTACAGATGGTTGTGAGCCACCATGTGGTTGCTGGGAATTGAACTCAGGACCTCTGGAAGAGCAGCCAGTGCTCTTAACCACTGAGCCATCTCTCCAGCCCCCTTCTCATTTCATCTTTAAGAATTTCTTTTTTTTTCACTTGTAGATACACTATTTTTTTTAAAGATTTTTTTTTTTTTTGGTTTTTCGAGACAGGGTTTCTCTGTAGCTTTGGAGCCTGCCTGGAATTAGCTCTTGTATACCAGGCTGGCCTCTAACTCAGAGAACCGCCTGCCTCTGCCTCCCGAGTGCTGGGATTAAAGGCATGCACCACCACTGCCTGACTCATCTTTAAGAATTTCAAATATTCTCTTGAGGTTGTTTTTTAGATCATTTTCTTCTGGTTCATCCAGAACCAGATTTGGTTGTTCAGGTCTTACTTTTGTAGGTTCTTTTGGTTTCACTTGTATTGTGTTGCTGTTTGTGGTGTAGCATGTGATCTTATCTTTTCTACTCATCTTTTCCTCTAATAGGTGTGGTTGGGGTTGTCTGAGATTCTGTTGAATAATCTTCTAGGTGCCAGTGAATCCAAAGCTAAGATGGTTTTCCTCGTGGTACAGTCAGTGTCACAGTTCTAGTTACCCCATTGGTTATTCCTGTTCCTAGAGGTAGCTCAGTGCTCCTGTGCTTTGGTCTGCTCCCTTGGAGTTTGCTGTCTCAGGCCTACTTTGTCCTAGGCTGCTGGCTTTGATCTGTTTCTGTAAATCTTGGTCTGGATCTCCTCTTGCAGAAGTCCCTGGCTTGGAGTTAGACCTCTTCTGGTGGCTGATCGCTGACTCTGGATCTGGTCACTGGTTCAATCCTGATCAGCTTGTGTCCTGGGACTGGGTTTGCTCCTGGCTTCTGTTCCTGGTGGAGCTTGTTCTCTCTGTGTCTTAGGTAACTTGTTCAGTCCCACTCTGGTTCCGGTGGAGGTCGCAGACTCTGAGTCAGGCCTGAGTCAGGTTGTTGGCTCAATCCTGGTCTGCCAGTGTCCCAGGACTGGATTGGCTCCCAGGGCTGGATTTGCTCCTGGCTTCTGCTCCTGGTGGAGCTTGTTTTTCCCTCTCTTCTTTTCTATACATTATGGTGTCCACTCCTCCTTCTGTTGCTGCACAGAACTCTAGTCCCTGGGGTGGGGTTGAAGCTACAGCTACTGTTTGGATCTCTGATTGACATATTACTAGCAGGTCAGCTTATGGCTTTAGGTTACTGGGGTTTTAGGTCAAATTCTTGTCTTGTGTCATTTGATCAACTTTCTGTCTTTGTCCTCATCTCAAGTCTAGGGCAGCAGGTAATATGTGAGCCAAGCATGAGAGCCCTTGTGTACCTCCTAGAAACGGACAGGCATATAGTTAATGCACTGAGAGTCAAGGCAGTGGATAGCAAATCTAAGTACAAAGAAAGACATCTCATCTCAGGCCTGAGTCCTGCCACCATTTGTCCCTGTGAGGGCCTTGAACAAGTGGGCTCACCTTACTCGGCTCAGTGTTCTTGTCTGTGACGTCCCTTTTCTTCCCGCGTCTGTGCGAGCACTGTGAAATGGTGCCTGGTTACTGTGTCACTGTCACAAAATGCCTCCTGCCAGAGCTTAGAGGATTCATTTTGCTCATGGTTAGCATTGTGGGAACGTGAGCCTATTACCTCATGGCAGACAGGAAGCAGTGAAGAGACTAAGAACCAGACATTGCCTTCAGAAGCACACCCTGTGTGCTTCTTTCAACTCGCTCCCAACCCTTACCATTTCCAGAAGCCCCCCTCCCCAAATCATGCCACTAGCTAGGGACCAAGCATTTAATACATTAGCCTCTGGAGACGCTTGATCTTCAAAGAGCACCACACCCCACGTAAAGCGCCAGCCTAGGGTCCATGTCTGGATGCCAACTGGTCTGTTCATTCTTAGTCAGAGAGAACCAGGGTCATGGGAAACGGGGATGGAGCCAGGTATAGGAAGCAGCTAGATGAGATGTTTTTGCCTCCTTCATGGGTTAAAGACAGGACAAGGACAAGGATGCTGGCTCGGTAGAGAAAGTGCTTGCTCCACAAGCCTGAGGATCAGAATTCAAATCCCAAGAACCCACGCTAAAGCCAGGCAGGTGTGACAGCCTGCTTGTAGTCACAGTGCTGCTAGGTGAAGGTAGCACCAGGGACAAACTGGCTGCGTAGCCTCGCAGAGTCGGTGAGCTCAGGTTCAGCAAGTGCAAAGTGATCAAAAGAAGACACACGCATGCACAACATGCAAACATACTACACTCACATTCACCTAAGGGGGGGGAGGGAGAAGGGCAGGTGGGGGGGGTAAATAAGGAAGGAGTTGTGTTTGAAGCCTGGCTGTCCCAAGGCAAGACTTACTTATGTACTGGTCAGCCAGGAAGAGTTTTTTTCTTTTATTTTTTTTTCTGTGATAATTTTGAAGTTCAACTGAATATTATTTTAGAACTCACAGTATATCAAAGAATAGTTCTTTCTTTATGACATTTGTGCTGACATAAAAGGACATCCCTTCCCACATGAGAAGCATTTCAATTCTAAGGTGACAGTTTTCCCACCTTCCCCTCCTCCAGGTTGGGGAGTGGGAACCCCCTGACTTGGTCTCTGGGGCATTTGTTCCTTCAGTCCCTCTATGCCAGTCTGTGCCAGTCAGCTGCTGGGGCTTCTTCTGCTCTGCTCAGCTGGAAATTGTCTTTAATTTTTTAATGGGCTGGCAAGATGGCTTGGTGGGTGAAGGACTTGCTGCCAAGGCTTTCGGGACTCATATGGTGTAAGGAAGGAAAGGAATTGTGGTCAGGCAAGAAGGAGCTTCCAGTGCTCTGCCTGGGTGCCCACAGCTCAGCTGCCGATGCCATGCTCTGCTGTGTCTGCCGTTTCCCTTCCCATTGAGCCTAATGGGCATCACAGGTGTGTCCTAGTTAACTAATTTGAGCCCGAGGTCCTTGTGCTAGGCCACAGGAAGGAAGTGCTCCCTCTGGCCTAGATGGGAATCACTGCTGGGTGGTCTGGAAGCTCCTGAGGTTCTCAGCATGTGGATTGCGACAGCCCTTTCACAAGGGCCACATACCAGATATTTGCATCATGATTCATAACAATCGCAAAATTACAGTTGTTAAGTAGCAACAAAAATAATTTTATGGTTGAGGTCACCACAGCATGAGGAACTATACTAAAGGTCATGGCGCTAAGCAGGTTGAGAACCCCTGGTCTAGCACAAGCTGTCTGGAACAGCCCTGGCTGTGCTCTGCTTTCAGGAGCTGGGTAGTTCCCCGCAGTCATCCTGTAGTTTCTCAGACAGCAGGTGCTGGTGAAATACCGTCTCACCAGCTCTCTGCTCCAACACCAAGGGAGAATTTAATCGTCAACCAGGAGTCATGCTGCCCGTTTCCCAAAGTCCTTGCTTCCTCACAGGAAAACATAGGTCGTGGGTACTTCAATAAGACTGTCGGGACTCTCTGGTGAACATGGGATTTCCACAGTGCACACCTGCCCAGTGACTGGGGGCATTGTCTCCCTGTATGAGGAGCAAGAGTTATGCTGCCCCTTGCGTCTCATCTACACCACGGGTGTTTCTGCAGAGCTGAACAAAGCAAGTTCCTTGCCCTCTGACCTCATGGAAGCTTATGCTGTAGTCACTTCCGGTCCTGTCAAGCCTCCAAGTCACCTCTGACTCTCTATATTAAATATATTGTTCTCCCATGGCATTATTAACACCACCTCTTATTTCTTGCCCCTTTTTGGTTAGAATTCAGGAGATGGTTGAGCAAATTGAGCAGCTGAAGCAGTAGACTTGATGTCAGAAATGGGGTGCTAGTCTCCTGGTTTCTCCTTGTCTTTGTAGAAACCATATCTACTTATTGAACTGGTCCAGTTGTCACACTGGCCATCACGAGGCCGGAAGCATTTCGTAGATGAAGAAGTTGATGTTACAGCAACTGGGCACTACAGTGAGAGCCCTTTAGGATTCAGAACTCTCTCACAGCCCAGGCCTTGGCACAGGCTTGGGAGGAAAGCTCCTACAGATGGAGACAGGGCCCTCTGCACACAACACTGAGCCTGGTCACCTTGGTCCACCCTTGCAGGCTGTCCCATGTGGAGGGCTTTCCTGTGTGTTTACAAAGAGCGAGGCTTATAGCTCAGTCTGCTGAGAAGCTGTCTCAAATTCAGATGCTCGTCAATGTCTGTAATTCTTTCAATTCATGCTGGAGACTCTCACTTGTCTTAGGAAAACCACTCGAGTCCATTCTCCTGCCTGCACTCTATCTGGAGGAATCTGAGTTTTCAAATGCATTTAGTGGTCAACCCTAGTTGTTTTCAGGCCAGCTGCTTCGAATCTGGTTTGTCTGGAGTATTATGTATCTAAAGCTCCAGTTAAGAGTCTTGTCGTGTCGTAAGATCACGGACTCTGTGGGGAGGCCTCGCTTCAGAGCATCAATTCATCTCAGCTCAGGGGCCTTTTTTTTCTTCCTAAGGCATTCTTAATTCTTGGAGTATCACTGCACTCCAGTAACCTGGTACACTCTGCCTCAGAACATAAAGGCAGTAATTTTAGTAAAATTCCTCCAACAATGGTATTTAAGACCCACCCTAAAGAGGCATTTATTCTCCAAGCATTTCCTCGTTCACTGGTCCCTTCCTTCCCAATGTGGATTTATTTAAACACTCTTCTGTGGGCATTCATGAGTCACTCAGAAACCCACCAGGTAACCAGCTCAGGGGTGCATCTGGCTGTGAACTCAAGTTCCAGAACGCAGCCACAGCTGTGTTAAAGGTTTCACAAGGCTGATTAACTGACTAGAACTTCTGGTGGTGAGGGGTTGGAATGTTGTAGATCCAAAGCAAAATGATCTGATGCTGTCTTCAGCCTCCTCCGCTGCCTGTCTTGTGTCTGACGGAACGCCATGACTAACAGGTGAGTCCTGTTGGCGCTCTTGCTCCCACAGCTCCCACCACCCCCAAGCTAAGAATGTCAGCAGATAGCGTCTGAGACCCACGGCAGGGGTTTCCCCGAGTTGCTGTAACCCACCTACTAATATTCCCACCAGGGTGTTTGGAAAGTGCCTTGATTACGGCTTTGCTTTGTTCTCCAACTGTAAAAACTTCCTACCCATGTTGAAGCATGGGATTAGGGGCACATGATTTCCTGAGCCCTTCACTCTTATCTCAAGAGTAAACCTAGCCCTGAGAGGTGAGAGAGGGTTATGCTTTATGTCCATAGGGCACTAAAGTGTGGCCAACACTCACGTGGGGTCACTGTTCTTCCCTTTTGAACTGCACCTGTGAGAGGCAGTGTCCTGCCCATGCTCACACACCTGAGCCGCCATCCTGGCTGAGTGCCCCGCTCTCACCACCTTACTGCACGCTCCAGCTAGTTTCAGACCTTTGACACTCAAAAAATGGAGCCCGTGTCACTTGCTGTCAGCAGGCGCTGTGTCTTGTAGAGGCTTCCCTATGTTTCTCCTGTGTTTCCCAGCATGTGATGGGTTCCTCTGCAGCCCGCAGCCTCTGACTTCTCAGTAGCACTAACTTTAGAGCGTGGCTGGAACCGCAGTCAGCTCTGGGTTTTGTTTGTTAATGGAAAATAGATTTTTTTCATACACTATATCCTACTTACAGTTTCCCCTCCCTCTACTCTCCCCACTTCCTCCCCATCCAGATCCACGCCCTTTCTTCCTTTCCTTGGAAAACGAATAGACATCTGAGGAATAGTAATAAAATAAAACAAAACAAAAAACAAAATAGGACAAAACAACTAAACAAGAAAAAGCCAAAGAAAGAGCACAAGAAATGCATATAGACGCAGACACACATGTCCACACACACAGGGACACCATAGCAACACGAACCAGAAGCCATAATATATGTGCAAAGGGCCTGTAAGGCTTTAAAAAAAAGCCACTGAGTTCATTTTGTGTTGACCATTTACTGCTGGACATGGGGCCTACCCTTAAGAGTTTCTCCAGTGAGACTCCCTTGGAGAATACTAAATTTTCATTTGCAAGTGGCTCTCCATTAGAAATAGCTTCTGGGTTAGAGATTGGGGCATATGTCCACTTCTCATTCAGTTCTAGGACTCCATCTGGTGCGGACCTGGGCAGACCCCATGCCCTGCCTCAGTCTCTGTCAGTTCATGTATGTACCTGCCCTGCGTGTCTACAAGGCCTTGTTTCTTTGGGGTCCTCCATCCCCGCTGGCTCTTACACTCTTTCCACTTCCTCTTCTGGCAGGGCTCCATGAGCCCTGAGCAAGAACTTTTGATGGAGACATACATCCCTTTTTGTGCTCAGTGTTCAAGGTCTGTCGCTGTATGCTTTCTGGCTGTAGGTCTGTGTATTTGTTCCCAACTGCTACAAGGAAACTTCTCTGATGATGGCTGAGCAAAGCATGGATCATAATTTGTCCTTCTGGGTGTGAGTTACCTCACTCAGTATGATTTTTTTTCCTAGTTCCATCTATTTACCTTCAAATTTCATTTTTCTTTGGCTGAGTAATATTCCATTGTATAACTGTACCACATTTTCTTTATTAATCCATCCATTGTCAGGCATCTAGATTGTTTCCCATTTCTGGCTATTATGAATAGAGCAGCAGTGAACATGGTTGAGGAAGTGTTTCGGTTAGTAGAATGTTTATGTAGTGAACACAAAGCCATGAGTTCAAACCCCGGCACCATGTACACCAGGTATGATGGTACATACCTGTAATCCCAGCACCTGGAAGTGGAAGTGGAAGGATCAAGGCCAGCTACGCTAGTTGAACCCTGTCTTTAAAGGGGGAAGGGGAAACTGGAGACATGGCTCAGTAAGAATGCGTATCGCTCTTAACAGAGGACCCAAATTGAGTGCCCAGCTCTCACACTAGGCAGGGCGATTCACACCCACATGAGAGTCCAGCTCAAGGAGGCTGCACAGGCACCCACACTCACATGCATATGCATGAATGCACGTACACACATGCACTCACATAAAGTTTTTAAAGTACTTCCAATTTTTAAAAAAGCTTTTAACTTGTTAATTTTTTTTTTGAGACAGGGTTTCTCTATAATTTTGGAGCCTGTCCTGGAACTAGCTCTTGTAGACCAGGCTAGTCTCAAACTCACAAAGATCCGCCTGCCTCTGCCTCCTGAGTGCTAGGATTAAAGGCGTGCACCACCACCCCGCTGCTAACTTATTAATTTTAAAAACCAAAATTGACTGAATATTTAAGTGACTCTCTTACTAGTTCACTTTGCAGTAATTGCAGTTAAGGAGTGCTGTTGGCAAGTTTGGGTACATATAGGTCAATTTGCAAGTGAATGGGTCTTACATATGTTCTTCTTGTCCCGGGTAAAGCAATACTTCTGCAGGTATTGGCTGAGGTCAGCCATTGGGTTTCTTTGTCTTTGACATGGAATGTGGACTTTTGTTGTTCCTGAGTGTTTCATTTTCCCTCTTGGCAGGGAAGTAGTGTGTCACCAATACCTCATGAAACCGTGATTCACATGCCCATTTCCAGCTGAGGCCTCCACGGCGTGGTCCCTGGAGAGGAGGTGAAATACTACCTGGCCCACATGCCTGCCACTCAGCAGACCGCAGAGCCCACTGCCTTGGTTCCCAAGGAGCAGTCACTTTCCTGAAATAATCACATAATATATACATGCTATTTGATCCCTAAGGTGTTGCTATTTTTGTAAACTCAACTCCGAGCCAAGCACCATAAATTTTCCCCCTCCCAGAGGTGACCCCAAGCTCGGGGTTTGTAGATTGCATTACCTTTGGGGAACTCCGAAGGAAACTTCAGGATGACGGCTCCTCTGGTGCATGCAGCTGCCCTCACTGTAAAGACTGGGCCTGGACAAAGCTCACAGCAGTGACGAGAGCCTGCTTTCTGGGCTAGACAAATGGATCCTCAACCTGTTGTTAGTCAAAAGCAAGAAAAAGAGAAGAATGAACCTGTGGAGTCCAGACTATAGATTTGGCCCTCCCTCCCTCCCTTTCCTCTCTGTCCCTGTGGAGCAGTCACAGCCAGACACCAGGGACCCTGGTGCTTAAAGGGACCTGGGCAGTTCCCACTGTGCGTCCTCAGAAACAGGCTTTCCCCACAGAGCACTATGGGCTGAGTTATAAAAACCTAGACAGAAAGGGCCTTCCCAAGCTGAAGACCACACTCAACGTTAGACTGTCACTGTGTGTGTGTGCTCCTTGCTCTCCAGGCCTGAGTTTCCTAATCAGATGGGTAGATCAGAGGACTCCCCACTGAGTCGCATGAGAGGAAAGTAATAAAGTGCTAAGGACATCTGAGGTGACCTCCTCAATGGGTCTTGAATAAGTGAGCATCCACTCAGTACGTTCAGATGAAAGCTGATGGGATTGTGCCCCCTCCGCAGCCCACGCGTGACAAAAAGCAGTGCTGTTCATGGCTAGCTCTGAGACCTGCCTTGGCAGTGCCTCTGACCTGCCGTTAGAGACTGCCTGGGAAAGCAAAATCCCCTGCTCTTCAGTTAGCTCATCCCTAGCTGACATCTCTCGCAATGCCAGGCAAGCACCTGCTGTGTAGCCCAGACAGTTCAGGTCAGGCGGCCTCACTGCGGGGTCCTCAGGCTCCAGCCCAGCCCTAGGCCCACATATGACCCTTAGCTGCTTTAGGAGCTGATTATTTACTGTAATCTGATCCACCAAAGACCAGTTAGTCAGTAACAGAGAGAGACCATTTGAAAGAAGGTGGGGATTTGCTTTGGCTCATGGTTTCAGAGTTTCCATTGCTTTGGGCTGAGATGCCACAGAGTATTATCAAAATGGGAGTGTGTGGCAGCGGCTGCTTTCCTCATGGCTTCAGAAAACAGCAAGGAAGGGGCCAGAGCATGGCATCACCCCCAGAACACATTCCAGTGACCTCCTCCCTCCAACTAGGCCCCACTTTCTAAAGTTTCCAGAACCTCTCCAAATAGCATCTTTAGTATAAGGTTCGAGCCCCCAGTGCATGAGCCTATGGCGCACATTTCATATTTAAACCATAACACCAAGAACAACCAAAGAATCACTTCAAATAAGCACAGGGTACCCACATTTTCAAAGCAGTGCTTCCTCTTCCTGTTGAAACCGAAGGGAACTAAATCCAGCCATTATGCTGTTTGGGTGTCAATCGGTGGCAGGTCGGTTGGCCTATCTTAGGGAGCAATGTCACCAGGGACGCAGGTGCCAGGTGGCCTGAGGCCATTTCTTGGGCACTCTGACCATTAAGAGTTAACTGTACACTGCTCGGGACGTGGCAATCTGCCCAGGCTGACTTGGAGACTTTGTTTTGAGGTAGCTTGGGGCTCCCCTCAAAGACTGTGCCACACTTGGTCACCACCATGCCTTGCTCTTTCTCAGCACCAACCAACTCCCTTCATCTGCAGCTGACGTCCCAGTCACTACAGGTCCAGGCCGCTTCATACTGCTCTTTGTGACTTAACCTACAGAGGACAATCTGACATGGAAGGTACTCTGGCGGGAATTGAAAAAGGGTACCACACACTTCCCCTGCACAGCCTAGTGATACCATCAGTCATCCCTTGATGTTCACAGACCTCCCTGCCAGGAGCCAGCCCTAGGTTGACAGGTCCAGAGGGATGTAGGGAGTCGGTGAGGGATGGAGTGAGCCAGGCATGATGCTCGGGAGAACCTTGCAGCCTGACTGACTGGCAGCCAGAGTGCTTCTTTATTTATACAGAATTTAGTAAGCAGGGATAGATTCCATGTTGTTCTAAAACATAGATGACATCATTTTTGGTTTGGGACCTGTGTTTCCCTTCCTCTTGCTCATCTTTTAGTCACCATTAATAAACCATGACGGAACAGAGTTGTCATTGCCCCCCAAATTTTGACATCATTAATAAACAGTTATCATTTTTATTCATTAATCCCATAACCCAGTGTTTATGAATCTAGAGGCAGATGACAGCCTGTTCTTAGGCTGGTAACTCTTGTGACTACAAGGACACTAGGACCAAAAGCAAGTCTCCACACCAGCCTGGGCAGATGGCTGTGTCCCGAGCAGTGGAGTTAGCTCTTAATGGTCAGAGTGCCCAAGAAAAGTCCTCAAGCAGTTAGTATTCAAATTCTGGTGTAATACAATGTTTACATTTTATATCTTTATAAAATTGGTTTATGTCTAACCCTGGCATTCTGTTGTTCCTTTGTTATAGGACACCACAGTGGCTCTATGTCCTAACTTTTCTAAGAAAGGGAGGTCCTGACATTTCATTTATTTATCATCTTTCTACATCATCCTTTACCCAACAATTAAAGTCTCTGCATAGGGCAGAGGTAACTTCAGCTAATCTAACTTTGTTGCTGTATATGCCACGTAATTGTCAGAGTGTATAGTGAGAAGAGGCTTGAAATCTGGCCTATGGCCAGCTCTTCCAGCCCACTGAATCTTGTTGACCTTTTTAAGTTTGCTTTGTTTTGATTATCTTGTTCCTGAGAAAGTATAGGGACAGATGTTTCAAGACTATTTCATAGCCTCATAAAGAGACCTTTGGCTTCTTTATGTGTATCACAACCTCCAAGGCATAAGGAAGACCATAAGGTAGATAAGGATATCTCCCTAAAATCGGGAGGGATAGTATGTTCAGGACTTTCCTGGGGAAGCTTAGAAGCAGCATTCCTGGGGAAAGGCATAAATGATTGATGAGAAATTTTCCATCAATCCAATATTCCCAAATTGTACAAATATTAAAAGTCCCCAAGTATGTAAGAAGTAGAGATGAAAACCTTGGGTGTCTTGGCAGCCATCATGTGGCTCAGTTTGCTGGATCTGTGTCAGGCAGCTATGCTGGCCTTATTTTGTCATTCTCATCAGATATGGCTGTGCCACCTCCCCTGTTCATACACAGCCTAGTGATGTCATCAGTCAGCCCTTAGTGGCCACAGATTCTGTATCTGAGGATCCAGCCAAAGGTCAAAGGTACTCATGGGGAAATTTGTGTTTGTACTGAATACATAAGGACATTTTCTTTCCTTGTCCCCAGGTAGTGTGGTTACTATCTACCAAGTCTTACAGTGTTCTTTTGTCAAAATTGGTTGGACGCTAGTCAGGTTCAATGATGTAGACTTGTAGTCTCAGCTATTTTAGTAGGATCATTTGAACCCAAGAGTTCAAGACTGCTGGGCAACATGGGAAGATTCCAGACTCAAAAAAGAAAAAAAAGAAAGAAAGAAGGAAGGAAGGAAAGAAAGAAAGACAAGCAAGCAAGAAAGAAAGAGAAGCAAGCCAGTTAGGAACATTTGTATAGGTCTGTTTCTGAGTCCTCTTTCAGTTTTTGTTAAATCCGCCTATCCCTCTGCCAGAAACACACGATCTGGATTACTCTGGCTGCATAGTAACTCTGACAATTGGTGTCCTCCTCCTCTGCTAGCCTCTTTTTAAACCATCTTAGCCTGTTGTGCTTCCTCAGCCCTTTCATTTGCTGGCATGTAAAGATATGTGCCCCGCACCTGATGAAGAGTTAAATCTTGACTGAATTTTTTTGTTTGTGTGTTATTGTTGTTGTTGTGTGAGGGGGTTCACTATTAGCCCAGGATGGCCTTGAACTCATGAAGGAACCACCTACCTTCCTGCTGGGCATTTATTTTAAAGTCATCATGAGACACAAACAACCAAGCAAACTTGACTAGGAAGTCCAAGGCTCACAGGTGCTATTGAACAGAACTTGCCAGAAACTCGGTCTGCCCAGGGTGAGCCGCACCATCCCCTTTCTCCTACCTGATCAGTGGCCCGGGACGGGGACAGGCTGACAGAAACGCCTCTGTGGGGTCTTAAGTATCTCTGAGGTAGCCTTGTCTCAAGGCCCTGCCCTTCCATCCTTACCCTGTTTGATTTACAGGGACCAGACATAAAGCAAGTCATTTCAGTACCACATGAAGACAGACTCAACACCAAACCTTGAACCTTGCAGCAAAGGTATCCAACCTTTTGGCCTCACTGAGTTCCAGATGGATGACCCCCATTATTTCTGCAGCCATAGGTAGATGGTCCATATTCTCTCCTAGGCTTCTACTAATACCCTTGACAAGAAAGAATAGGATTGCCTCATTATTATTTGCCACTGGCCTCAATACTATACCAGCAGGGAGACAACAATTTGCTATCACATGGGAGTGGCAGCCTTTGTTCCATCTGATATCTACTTACTGGGCAGTGGGGGACTCTTCCCTGCCCAACACAGATGAAATGCCCCTCTGCTTGGCTTTCTCTGGTTCACTACCTGGAGATGGAGATGCCTCATCAGTCTTGAAGAGCATAAGCCCAGGAATCAGAGGCCTTTGCTGGCAAGGTTGGACATTGGTCACAATGTTTTATTAAGGTAGTTATTTTCTAAAGCATGTCTAAACTCTTAGTGTTCCCCTTTATTGTCCCTTGGCTAGAGGGAACAGCTTCAGAGGAACTTGTCTTCCTCACTGGCATTCTGGTTGCTGGATTCTTGGGCACCAAGGCTGACAGATGTGGGGCTCTCCTGTCACTCCTAGCTAGTCTGCTTTCTCTCCACCTCCCAGGGGCTTGTGTGTTTGTTGTATATGTAGCATCCAGGGTTTTAGTGGTACTTGATAACAGGACAAGGTGAGGTATGTCCACCACCTTTTCCCAGAAGCAAAGCCACCTTCTCTGTTTGCTGAGTTGTGTTGTTGTCTGTCTGCTGTGTGTCTAATCATTGAAATTGTCGTTGTCAACTGGATGCTGCATTGACTACTCCCTGGAGTTAGGAGTTCCTTCACTGAATCCAAGCCTGAATCAGCCATGCATCGTTTGGCCAGTCCTATTGACGTCTCATCTTCCTGCACTCCAGTGACAGCTTCTCTTGCACTTGGCAGGGAAATCTCCTTTGCCACTGGTTGACTCATGAAGGTGGTAGGTTTCAGAGCCACAATGGTGTGTGTGCGTTTTACTGCAACATTTTCTAAACAATAATGTGCGTTTTGTTATCTCGCTCTGTGTGTGTGTGTGTGTGTGTGTGTCGGAGCACACATGTGTGAGCATATATGCCCATGAGCATGTACAAAGGAGGGCAATGGATGTCCTTTTTCACTCTATCTTCATTCCTTTGAGGCAGAGTCTCTCCCTAAACCTGGAACTCTCTTTTCTTTGTCTAGCACTAAGTAGCCAGCAAGCCCTAGCAATTTCTCTGTCTCTGCTCTCTTCCTTCCTACGACACTGGGTTATAGCATATGCAGAACTATACCCAGCTTGGTATGTAGGTGCTGAGGTTTGAACACAGCTCCTCGTGCTTACACAGCAAGCACTTGACCATTGGGCAATCTCTCCAGGCCCACTGTCTTATTTTAGTGACAGAGACCAAAGTGCAGAGTCTTCATATGACCTGCGGACACTGGAGAACAAGCTTGTTGTGTACCACCTGTAAGGCATGTGTGTGCAGAAATGTTTCCCAGTTGTCTGTGATCCAATCTATGTTTGGCCTTTCATTTGATCATTGACCTCTCAGAGATAGACCTATCCCTGCTGTGAGGCCTGCCAAGGGGCCCTTTAGACCTCTTCATGTCTATAGCTATGGAAGTCCTTCCTGGGAGCCCAAATTCCTCAGGGGTTGTCAGCTCTACCCCTCATCTTTATGGAGGGATTATGAGCAAGGGACAGATAGCTTCTGCATCCCCATTTCCCAGCAGCTATCTGCACACTCTGGGGATGCTGTGGCTGGGTTACTATCCAGAACTCTCACCCCTTTCTCCTTTGGAACAGGAGGAGCATGACATCATGGAAGCTGACCTAGACAAAGATGAACTGATCCAGCCCCAGCTTGGAGAACTCTCAGGCGAGAAGCTTCTAACCACAGAGTACCTGGGCGTAAGTGCACATGCCAGAGGTGTCCTGGAACAGGAAGGGCAGAAGAACAGGCATAATTTAATGCCTTCAGTAACACAGGGTCCAGTGGAGCCTCGGTCATGAAAAGGTCTATGTTAGCCAGTAGCTCTCAGTGGACCTGAGGTGTCTTGGAGATCTGTCAGAGATAGACCTGCTGGTGTATGGAGATGGGGAGAAGTAGGAATGAAAGGGCCTGCCAGGAGTCTTCTCCATGTCTACAGTGACACCCACAGTGATGGTCATCCCCAGCTGAATCTTTTCATTTCCGTGGTCTGGTAGTTTGAATGTAATTGGCCCCCATGCACCCATAGGGAGTGGCACAACTAGGAGATGCGGCTTTGTTGGAGGGGGTATGGACATATTGGAGGAATGTTTCCTATGCTCAGGATACCACCCAGTGTCTCAGTCAACTTCCTGTTGCCTGCAAGATATAGGACTCTCAGCTCCTTCTCCAGCACCATGTCTGCCTGCATGCTGCCATGCTCCCCACCATGATGATAATGGACTGAATTAAAACTGTAAACGAGCCACCACAGTTAAATGTTTTCCTTTATAAGAGTTGCTGTGGTTATGGTATCATAGCAATAGAAACCCTAACTAAGATGTAGTCAAAGGCCACTCATTTGTTCCCGGCCACCCAGACTCAAAATAACCACACAGAAACTGTATTAATTAAATCACTGCTTGGCCTATTAGCTCTAGCTTCTTCTTGGCTAGCTCTTACATCTTAAATTAACCCATTTCTATTATTTTATATTTTACCATGAGGCTTGTGGCCTACCAGCAAGGTCCAGCATGCTCCAATGGAGGCGTCTGTCTCCAGCGGTAGCTACATGGCTTCTCTTTCTCTTGGGCCTTCTTTCTCCCAGCATTCAGTTTAGTTTTTCCACCTAGCTCTATTCTGCTAATCCACTGGCCAAAACAGCTTTATTCATTAACCAATAAAAGCAACATATAGACAGAAGGACTTCCCACACCACTAAGACACATGTATTAAATCAGTCTGGAAACTTTCAGCACAGAAGTAGTAGCTGAAGTTCATCAGACAGGGAAACAATAGGCAAACAACCAAGGTTTTCTGCATGTTAGGTGTGAGAGAAGGAGGAGGAACCCTAAGGACAAAAATCACAAAGCCATAGAGGACTGCCAAGAACCTGAAGAATGTAGTGTCTTGGAAGCAGGAGAGTGGCCAATGGTGTCATCTTCTTCCATCGGGCCAGAATTTGCCTTCTGAGATCCCTTGGTAGCTCTGAATGCTCGGCTAGCTCTAGGAGCCACTGGCTAATAACCAGCCAGCTAAACAGGAAGGAAGCAGGCTGGGGGTTTAGAGAACGCTGTCAGCATGCCTAAGACCCTAGGTTGAACTGCCAGCTCCAAAAATAAGTGAATGATCAACTAGGAAAGAGCTCCTGTTAGGAGGGGTCTGCTGTTTCACCCATAAAACGATAATGGTAGTGCCAGATCCACTGGTGTCTCAATGTCAGAGAGCAGGTGCACAGGCAGATGTGATGCTAGCGTGTCTCAATGTCAGAGAGCAGGCGCACAGGCAGATGTGATGCTCACGTGTCTCAGTGTCAGAGAGCAGGCGCACAGGCAGATATGATGCTAGCGTGTCTCAGTGTCAGAGAGCAGGCGCCCAGGCAGATGCGATGCTAGCGTGTCTCAGTGTCAGAGAGCAGGCGCCCAGGCAGATGCTATGCTAGCGTGTCTCAGTGTCAGAGAGCAGGTGCACAGGCAGATGTGATGTTAACGTGTTTGAGGGAGGAGCAATTTCCAAAGATGTGAACCAAGTTAGACTGAAGCCCTATGCTGGCTAGTTGAGCAACCACTATTTTTCAGTCAAGCAGTTGGTTCTTTGAAACTAAAGCTTGACAGAGCCAGTTACATGGATCCTAAAATCTCCAAATATGTGAGCTCGAGGAAGACTGGAGCCAGCCTCTCAACAAGGAACAGGCAAAACCAGAGGCCCAGGAAGGGGAAAGTGGTGTGGTCGAGTGGCCTGATCCTTGATACCAGCAAGTGGAAGCAGAAAGTGGGTGGTGCCCACTCCCACCCTGAGCTAGGCCTTCATGCTCTCATCAGGAGCTGCTCTCCCTGGTGACCTGTCCACATAGCCTCGCCATCATGTGAGAACCCTCTCAGGGACTCTGGACTGGACAGCAGTGTATACCAGTAGAATCCGAGGTTGAGGGACAGTCGGGGGCTACCTCATACAACTCTGTGGGTCATGGCGCAGATGGATTTTAAGCTGACAGAAACTAGGAAACTATAGGAATGAGAGTAGAGGAAGGATTCGGTTGATTTATATTTCAGCCGAATCTGGGGGTGGTCTCATTTGGTAGAGTGCCTCCCTAGCATGCATGGAGCCTTGGTTCCATTCTAAACACCTCATACTTGTAATCCCAGCACAGAGGAGGTGGAGGCAAGAAGTTCAAAGTCATTCTCAATTGCATGTGAGTTTGAGGCCTGCTTAGCATATGTGAGATGCTATCTCAAAAATATTTTACTAAAATATAAATAAGTAAATAAAACATATCAACTTAGACTCACACTCTGGCTACTTTGTGAAAAATGGACTGGGGGGCAAGAATGAAAGAAGAGAAAGAAGTGTTGAAGAGAACTGGAGGCAGGCGAGCTACTGCCGCCCAGTTAGGAAAAGGTCTGCTGGACAGGATCCTCAGTTGTCCTCAGAATGTATCACAGACCAGAGGAGCCCCGCTGGCTCTGGAGACTTGCTCGGTTCCTGCTTGATCAATACAGTGACACTCGCAGAGGCCAGGAGGGGACCAGCCAGGGGCTCCAAGTTGCTGGCAGCAGTCTTGAACTATCACTAGACTTTTGTTTCCCTTGGGGAGCATGCTGGCTTCTCTGAGAGAGGACATGATTCTTCAGTCTCTGCAGGACCCTATACTTCAGAAGCCTGTGACCAGAAGAGGCCAGTGTGTGGGCTCCTCTGCAGGACAGAGCATAACACCTATGTCTGCGCCTCCAACTCCACAGTGCCCAAATGCCAGCGACGGATTAATTGTGATTTTGTCAGACATAAGCCGAAACACAACCTCAGTTAATTTTTTGGCCCCTGTACATAGTATACTGCTGTGCATGAGATCTTATGTAGATATAATGACAGTTTTAAACAAAACCTGAGGCAGAGCATCCTAGGACTGCCAGTTTGGTTGAACATCCTGGTGGAGTGCAAAAGGCAGCTTTCAATTAGCAACCACAGATGAGGGGCACTTGGAAATGGTATTGTTTCACCACAGTCCACACCCAGAGCCTCCTTAATGCATGGCTATCCCTTTAGCTATAGAGGGAATGGTTTTGAATCCCGCAGAAAAGTTCTAAACGTTCTTGCTTATCTCATTGGTATCCATTACCACTGTGTGGAGCAGTGAGCAATCAGAATGAGGACAGAAAGAACTGCTTATAGAGGTGAAGACCAAGGGCATCCTTTTCCCATAGCTGTGGGAACAAAGGACCACACACTGACTGCCTTAAAGCAGAAATGTTTCCTTTCATGGTTTTGGAGGGCAGACATCCAAACTCCAGGTATTGGCAGGGCTGGCCTACCCCTGAAGCTCTGAAGGAGAAACCTTCCTCGATTCTTCCAGCACATGGTGGCCCCAGGTGATCCTCGGCTTGTGGCCACATCACTCTGGTCTCTGCCTTCATCTTCAATGGCCTTCTTGATTTCAGAGATCCTTAATTGTATCTGCAAAGATTCCTTTTGCAAATAAAGTCATGTTCACAGGTACCAGGGTCAGAGCAGGCATGTATTTTTTGGAGGCCTTTTGAGCCCTAACCCCAGGCCAGCGCAGGAGCTCATCATGGAAACATCTTTATTTAAATGTCCTCACAACTGAGTTTGGGGCAGAGCCACAGTCGCCAAGGGCGCATGCACATTCTTCATGCTTCCATCATTCATAAAATCACCCTAAGCTGCTCTTCTTCACCCAGACCTGTGACCTGAAGCTGCAGCCTGCAGCCTGTGCATTCTGGGCCAGGAGTCTTAAAAGCGGGGCCTTGTCTTGTTCTTTGCCCTCATGGTGCATAAAAGGATGTCACACCTCATGACTGCAGGTGCCAAATGAGGGAAACTAAACTGTACTAGTGACTTTTACTGTGACCAAGCAGCTGCCAGAGCAGCTAAGGGAGTGAAGGTTTGTTTTGGCTCACAGTTCAGGGGAGATGGTCCATCTTGGCATGAGGGAGAACATCTGGTAGCTGCCATGGCTTGGCCCATGGCAGCAGGAACTTGTGGCATGGCTTGTTCCTACTGTTGCTGTCAGGAAGCAGAGGGCTAGACTAGAAGCAGAACCAAGCTTCAAAGCCTGCTCTGGCAGCTGGGGACCATGAGACTGTGGGGACATCTCATGTTCCAGCCATACACTGACCAAGGGCCACGGGCATTTCTGTGGAGTGTTTGTGTCTGGAAGTCATGGCTTGGGGCTTTCGGCAGGACCCAGCAGAGGTCTCAGACTGAGTCTGAAGATGCTTGGTTTTGAACACTTCCTCAGAAAACTAGATTCATAGTCTTAATCTTGAAGACCATTTCCCCAACCTAGCAGAATGGCGATGAAGGTCAAGGCGTGCAGTTGCCTTCATGGAATTTACAAAAGAAGACACTGAGCAGCTAGAACTGCTCCTGATAGAGATCCATACAAAAGCTGCAGAGCACAGAATTCCCTGAAGAACCAGAACTCGTCTGAGACCTGCCTGAAATCTCTGGCATATCCAGAATTACTACTGATTTTTAAAACCACCACAGGTACTTAGGGCAGGGGAAAAAACAAGGTACAACTGGGACACCTTGCCAAGATGCCCAGACCTGGAAGGGAGTTGTCTCCAGGTACCTGCTCTGTTGAGCCATGATGCTGCCCCTTGCCCCCCAGAGAGCTGTGTATCAGAGCTCACAGCACCTCTACACCAAAGAGCCAGTCCATGCCAAATGCTGAATAGGAGAGTGAGTTAGTCTTCCAAGCTTACAAGAGAATGGCAATGGTCACATCCAGCATGGTGTTTGCCCATATTCTGGTTAAGCAAAAGGATTCTGTACAAACATACCTTGTGTCTTGGTTACTGTCCTGTTTCTATAAAGAGACACTCTGGCCAAAGATACTTACAAAAGAAAGCTTGCTTATGGTGTCAGAAGGTTAATCCATGATTCCTGTGGCAGGGAGCATGGTGACAGGCAGGCAGGCAGGCATGGTGTTGGGGCAGTAGCTGAGAGCTTACATCCTGACCCAAATACAGGAGACAGAGGGAAGAAGGGAGCAGACCTAGGGTGGGCTTTCGAAACCTTAAAGCTCTCCTCTAGTGACCTTTACTTCCTCTTAACAGCCAGTTACCACCAACCTCTGTATCTCAGCTGACATCTTCTTGACTACCAGTGAAACTTGGAGTGTATGGCTAAGATCTCTAGTCTCCGGGAAGGGACCCTAAAGCCAAGAATGCAGTAAAGATGGTATCTGATTCCCATAGGAAAGACCTCATCCATGATAAAGACAGTGTCTGAAGCCAATAGAAAAGTCCTTCCTGCCACGCCTTGTTAACCTTCCCTACCTGTTGGTAGGCTCGTGCGTGTGCTCTCTCTCTCTCTCTCTCTCTCTCTCTCTCCCTCCCTCCCTCCCTCCCTCCCTCCCTCCCTCTCCCTTGAATCATGACTTAATTCTCTGTGGGTGTGAAAGCTCACGACCCCCCTTCAGGCTGGCTTGAATTCATGCTCCTGAGCCATGGTCATTCATATTTGGCACAGAATAAATTATTTCCTTTACAGCAGAGTTGTTATTTTATAGTCACAAAATGTAATTTTTAAAATATGCATTGGGTGTGTTTGTAATGTTTTCTACTGAGAGATAAAAGCTGACAAGAAATATTTTTCAAGGTGTGTTTAGACAGAATTCTCTTAGCCCTTGACGTCCCGACCAGGAATGTGTCTTCTCCTGATACAGGAAAGTCAGCTCTCACATGAAGTTTTTATCTCTTATTTCTATGGAGAATAGCAGGGAAGTCAGAGACCATTCTTGTATCTTCTGTTTCAAGTGTCCTTAGCTCCTAATAACCTGTCTGCCAAAGTGGCCTGTTCTGGAATGATATTCTGCCACCCTCCACCCATGAGACAGACATTCCATGTTTCTTTGCACTCTGAAACTTGAGAATACTCTGGCAACATAGTAAATCCCTACACTAGAAGAGCTAAGTATTTGGCCTTGTGTGACCGTGAATCATAAAATTTTCCTACTAAGCTCAAATTAATTAATTAAATGCAACCTCTGTTCAGCCCAGTGTGTCTTTGGCAAACTGAAAAATTACTTGGTCATTCCAGTATCAAGTGACATAAGGGGAAGAGACAAGGAAGCCAAAATAGACAAATAGACAGGTAGCAGCAGTAACTGATTGTTGTCAAATGTTTCTATTCTTGTAGATCTAAAAAAAAAAGACCATATGCACACATCACTAGGACCCCTCTGAGAGCTTTGAAGGTTGGGTCTCATTGGCTCTATGCCTCTGTCTCAGTGTTGTCAATTACATGTTGGTTGTCTCTTGTTCATAGCTACTGTCATAAACTGTAAGGTCAAGAAGGGGACCCTGAGCTGCAAGAGAGTCTGAGAAGATGAATTCTTTTTAACTAGACATATTACCGTGTCAACAGTAATAAGTGAGGGAGTGGATAGTAGTCAGCTAACAGAGTCTGCTGCTTCCAGGTTGTTTTTATGTGTGCATAGATAGATAGATAGATAGATAGATAGATAGATAGATAGATAGATAGATAGATAGATAGATAGATAGATAGATAGATAGATAGATAGATAGATAGATAGATAGATAGATAGATGTAGAGAGATGACAAATGGATTGATAGAGAAGTCAGTCTCAGGGTTTCTAGTGCTGTGAAGAGACACCATAACCATGGCAACTCTTATAAAGGAAACATTTAATTAGTGTTGACTTGCTTTTCAGAGACTTAGCCCATTATCAGCATGACAGAAAGTATGGCAGCATGCAGGCAGACATGGTGCTGGAGGGGAGCTGAGAGCTCTACGTCTTGATCCACAGGCAGCAGAAGAGAGACTGACACACATTGGCCAGGCTTGAGCATCTGAGACCTCAAAGCCCACCCCTGTGACAGACCTCCTCCATCAAGGCCACACCTAATAGTGCCTCTCCTATGAGCCTATGGGGGCATTTTTTTCAAACCACCACAGACAGACAGATAGATTCTGTAATTTCTTTTTTTGTTTGTGTGTGTGTGTGTGTGTGTTTGAGATAGGGTTTCTCTGTGTAAGAGCTCTGGCCATCCTGGAACTTGCTTTGTAGACCAGGCTGGCCTTGAAATCGCAAAGATCCACTTGTCTCTGCCCCCCGAGTGCTGGGATTAAAGATGTGTACCACCACTGCCCAGCTTGTTCTGTTTTTTGTTTTGTTGTTGTTGTTAATCTTTTTATAGCCATTTGTATACAAGTGTTGCTAATTTTTTGAGGCAGGCTCTTACCATACAGCCCAATCTGGCCTGGCAATTGAGATCCCCCAGCCTTGGCCTCCCTAGTGCTGGGATTCTAGGCATGCCTCAGCACACCTGGCCTGGCCAACCTTTACCGCTGGGTGGACTGTGTAAGTCATATGCTACATTGCTTTTATCATGGCTAAAAACACATTTTGCCCTGGGAGAACCTTCCTTCAGGTAGAGCCTCCATCTGTAATCCAGATGGGAGCTGTTCTTGTACTAGAGGTACAGCCACACCCTTTGCCAATCTCTGAAGCTCCTCAGGCATTTCCTTGGAATCCGGCTTGAAGACAGGGCCTAATCAACAGGTGCAGCGCAGGCAGGGCCACTGAGAAGTCCCTGAGTATCCTTGTGCAGGCCCAGCAGATAGGAGGGCAACTCTGATCTATAGGAACAGCTAGTGAATGGTCCCTGCACTGCGTGCCAGATGCATTGCTGGGTCCTGTTTTCAAGCATAAAAAAAAGATGTGATTTATTATCTGACCCAATGGGAGGCCCTGGGAGGGGTGGGCTCCTACAAAACAGCGAGCCAGCAGGAGCCTCAGACTTGGCTGGAAGAAGTCCTTGTGGCACTGGCTCCTTCCTTATCTAGTAGCTTAACTCTTAGGTTTTTTTTTTTTCAGTCTCACTAAGTAGCCCAGGCTAGCCTTAAACTGGGTATGTATCTCAGCTCCTTGGGATGGCCCAAATTCTAACTAGCATAGCAGAGAGGATGTAGATCAGGCCATCCCTTAGCCTACAGAGATACACTGTCTCTGCCTCCCTCCCGGGTGCTGGCATTATACAGGCTTATACCACTACACCTGGTTAAAATGTTGATTTTTTTTTTTTAAATCAAATCTGCCTGGTTTTCCTCTTCTTCTCACCTTTAAAAATTCAGTTCTCTTCAAAGCCTAGAGTAACTACTGTTCTTGCCTGTTTTTTTCTTCCTGTGTCTTTTTTTTTTTTTAATATGGAACGCTTCACAAATTTGCATGTCATCCTTGCGGAAGAGCCATGCTAATCTTCTCTGTATCGTTCCAATTTTAGTATATGTGCTGCTGAAGCGAGCACGTCTTTTTTTTTTTTTAATCTTTATTTATTATGTATACAGTATTCTCAGTATTCTGTCTGCATGTATGCCTGCCGGCCAGAAGAAAGCACCAGACCTCATTACAGATGGTTGTGAGCCACCATGTGGTTGCTGGGAACTGAACTCAGGACCTTCGGAAGGGCAGGCAGTGCTCTTAACCACTAAGCCATCTCTCCAGCCCCTTCCTGTGTCTAAGTTTTATACTGCTACATGTGATCGTATGCAAAGCTAGAAAGGCTCCTCTCCCCTCATAACGTGTGTGCTCACATATAGCCTGTAGTGCAGACCCTCTCACTGTAGCCCCCTTTTGTTTATTTGGTTTTCTTTTTTTTTTTTTTTTTTTTATTTTTCGAGACGGGGTTTCTCTGTGTAGCTTTGGAGCCTGTCCTGGAACTAGCTCTTGTAGACCAGGCTGGCCTTGAACTCACAGAGATCTGCCTGCCTCTGCCTCCCGAGTGCTGGGATTAAAGGCGTGCACCACCACCGCCCGGCTCTTTTTTTTTTTTCTTTTCTTGTGTGGAGGCCAGAGCAGGTGTATTTTTCTTTAAGATGTATTTATTTATTATAGATAAAGTATTCTGTCTGAATGTTTGTGTGTATGCTGGAAAAGGGCACCAGATCTCATTGCAAATGGCTATGAGCCACCATGTGGTTGCTGGGAATTGAACTCAGGACCTCTGGAAGAGCAGCCAGTGCTCTTAACCATCTCTCCATCCCTCTTATTTGGTTTTCATTATTGTTTCTAGGTTTTCCTTTTTCTTTTTTTGGCACATGGTGTGTATGCATGTATGTAGTTCACATAGTATGTGTGCATGTGGAGGTCACAAGTTGACACTACACATCACATGTCTTCCTCTTTTACTCTCCACCTATTGAGGGAGGAAATTGAGGCAGGATCTCTCACCAAACCCAGAGCTCTGGGATCTGGCTGCTCTGCTTAGCCTGTCTACCCAGGCATTCCTGGCCTGCATTTCTCAGCTAGGACTTCACGCTGGACACTGTCTGCCCAGCTTTCATGGAGGTGCTGGGATCTGAACTCTGATCTTACACCATCTCCCCCACCCCACCCCCACTTATTTTTAAGACAGAATTTCATGTAGCCCAGGCTAGCCTCAAACTTGCTACGTAAATGAATTCTTCCTGCCTCCTAAGTGGTAAATACAGGTGCCCTTGGGCCTGGCTCACGGGTAAGTTCATGTCCCTGGAAACCTATTCCCTTTTGTCCGCTTAGCTTCTGGGTAGCTCTTGGGGCACACTGTTTCAAACCTGTTTCTTACTTCCACCAGATCATGACCAACACTGGGAAGGCACGGCGGAAAGGCCTGGCCAGCGTGCAGTGGAGTGGGGATGAGCCCCTGCGTCGGCCCGTCACTCCTGGTGGTCACAGGACAGGGTGCCCAGTGTAAGTTTGGGATACAGGAAACGGGAGTCTATTTTCTTAAGCTCTGCTTTGGTTAACTGCTGTGTAATATATATTAAAGTACACAATAAAGTGTTCTTACTGGAAAGCCTTTCTCCTTATTGTTTATCTCTTGAGGCGTTCTGGAGGAAAATCAAGTGAGGTCCTATATCCCCGTACACACTTAGGCTTCTTCCAGAAGTGTGTGACTTGATAAAACCCTAGGGCCACCTCCAAAGACTACTGCTGGCCAGGGTCATTTCAGAAGGAAGCTACTGAGCCATGGCGGGTTCAGCCAGTTTGAACTCCTGCCCTGGCGTT
The DNA here is from genome assembly GCA_004026605.1 of Ondatra zibethicus. Lineage (NCBI taxonomy): Eukaryota > Metazoa > Chordata > Mammalia > Rodentia > Cricetidae > Ondatra > Ondatra zibethicus. The sequence goes on along the minus strand of PVIU01005746.1, from coordinate 82,723 downwards.
CATTCCTCTGGTGTTCATTCAGCACCAGGCCCAGTGTCACAGCTCTGTTTTAGAGAGCAGCTATGTGGCCTGGGGTATGCGTGAAGCCCTGGGTTCTATCCCCAGCACAGGAGAAAAAGATAGGGAAAGCAGCCATGGGCATTTTCTAGCTGCCAGGCCTTGTTCATTCTCTGTAGCCTGGTTTCTACCTCTTGACAGAAAAATAAAACTTCAGTCAGCTCACCTGGGCCTCTGGGCCTCCTGAAAGGCTTGGGGCTAAGCTGCCAGTCCCTTCTGGGATTTGCCTGCCCTGTCTTTTCCTAAACTGGGAAAACTGTAACCAGTTGTGCAGGAATGGTCCTAGAGCGCTGGCTGGGAGCCTCCAGTTCCCCACTCGGCTAGTAGTGGCCTTATCCTAATAGCCACACCATGTTTTCCTTAGCCCCTATCGCTGGACAGTTTGATTATTTCCAGTTGTTCCGTGCGGTAGCCTTATGATAAACCAGAAGGCAATTAGCAGCCAAAAGGGTAGAAATACCTGTTTGTGTGAGCTCCACGCCACAGCTACCAGGAACGCCAGTGTCCAACACCTGCTCTTGCCCAGCTTTATTACACGTCTGGAATTTGCTGTGTGATACTTCCCAGCCCACGCCATAGGTCAGTGCTCTGAGGTCCCTTGTGCTTCTGTTTCTAGGTTTTTATTTTTAATTTTTGATACACAGATTGTGTCCTTTTCTCTCTCGCATACAACCTGCAGTAGAGCTGAGAGAACACCCCACTAAAGGGATCCGAGCATTTACGTCGCCTCTTCTCTCCCTCTCTTGCTCTCTATGTGTATAACACAGCCTTTACAAACATGCTTGTCCTGTTTTTAAGAGATTCACTTCTTATGTGTAGGTGGGGGTGCTCGTGGAGAATAGAAAAGAGCAGCGGATCCTCTGGTTTTTGGGGTGTCGAGGGATTGCAACCACCGACATGGGCGCTAATCCTGATCCTCTGATAGAGCAGCGGGCACTAACTACTGAGCCGTCTCTCCTGACCCTTGTTTGTTTGTTTTTCAAGACAGGGTCTCACTATGTATCTTCAGTTGCCCTGGAACTCACTATGTAGCCCAGGTTGGCCTCAAACTCACAGGGTGCTGGGATTAAAGGCTTGTGCCACTACACCCAGCCTTCCAGACCCTTGTTTTATGTTTTGTTTGAGACAAGGTCTCACTATGAATCACTGACTGACCTAGAACTTACTACATAAAGCAGGCTAGCCAGAGATTCATCTGCTTCTGCCTCTCTAGGGCTGGGATCGAAGGTTTGCACTGCCAAGCCTGGCCTTCCTTTTGTATCACGTGGTCCAGGCTGGCCTTGAACTTGCTGTGTGGCCGAGGGACAGCCTCACAGTCCTGGGCCACCATACCTGGCTTATACAGCTTTTTGTTTATTCATTCTTGGGTTTTTTTTTTCTTACTGAACTGTTTGAAAGAAGTTTCCAGGCCCTCAGCATAAACCTCCTAAGAATAAGAACACCCTCTTAGATGTGCCGGTTGCCCTGGTGTGATGGTGTATTGTCTGTGTATTGAAATGTCACACTGTACCCATAAGTATGTGCAAACGCTGTGATGACTAGCTAGGAATGCGTCTTAAAAAGAACACCCACTTAACCACACCTCCAAGCTTACAGTAGTGTGAACTGTGTCGGCATGCCTTCCTTGCCCTCCAGTGCGTCACTTACAGTTGAGGGGTTTATGCTTTGATCTGGAATACAGCGAGAGATGAGTACTGGTCAGCCTAGTTTAAAATGGTCCCTTGGGACAGAACAGCAGTAGGAACTGATGAAATGCCTGTTGGGCATGGGAAAGAAAACAATCTTCAATTTTTAGAAAATCACTAAAACCCTGGCTTCACAGCAAGGCAACCATGCTGTGAGGACATTTCAGTCAGAGGTGACCGTGAATCTAACGAATTTAGCACTGACCAAGGGGCACTGCTCCTTCTTGGGCCAGGTGGCCTGTCCTTGGGCATGCTTTTCCAGCATGGGGCTCATCTGGCTTCCCTGCTGGACCTGCCCAGCCCTGAGAGCACCCCTGGATCTGCGGTCCCTCCCTCCATGAAGCAGTGGCTACCCCCAAGTCCCTCTGCCAGGTGGATTCTTTTTGAGTCAGGGTCTCATTTACAGCCCAGGCTGGCCTCAAACTCACTATCCTTCTGCCTCAACCCCTTGAGTGCTGGGAATACAGGTGTGTACTACCGCACCACCTCCAAGTTCAACATTGTTTTCATGTCTGTGACTGGTGGGCTGTAAACTCAGTCCTGGGGACCCAAAATAAGTGAGCTGTGACGCCTACCCTCAGAAGCACTCAGAGCAAATCCTGTAACAAGAAGAGACATGGAGAGATAGATCTGCTCGGTGTAACCTAAGGATGTGACAATGTTCAGAAAGCCTGCAGCCCCCTGAGGGCAATGAGGGACGGTTGTTAGAATTCCTACCTCTGCTTCTTGAATTCACACTCAAGGAATCTGACTCTCTGCTGCCCCTTGATAACCCTGCTTCCAGATAAATCCAGAATCCAGAAAAAACCACCACACCAGCTTTGTTTGTTTTTTTCTCAAGGGGAGAAAAAACAAAAGGCAAATGTATACTTCAAAGAACCTGGACCAACGGGCCAGTCTGGCTCTTTACAGCTGGCCCGTCATCCCACTTTACAGTTTGCTTTTGTATTCAACACCCTATTATCACACTGTGAGGATCTCCCGTGTCATCAACTATTCTTAGTGCTCCTACGTATTTCCAATACTGTTCATGACCATAACTTGGTAGCCAGCCTTCTCTACTGGGCATGTCATCATAATCAATATGGTAACAAGTACTCTGTGCGGATCTGGAAATTATAGGGTAGAGCCAGCAACCCAGAAAGCACCAGCCTCTTGAATCTGTGAAACACATTAACTAAGTATCCCCAGGACACTTTTTTGTTTCGTTTTGTTTTGTTTTTTTAAGACAGGTTCTCGCTATACAGCCCTGGCTGGCTTGGAACTTACTGTGTAGACTACGCTGGCCTCAAATTCGCAGAGATCCACCTGTCTCTGCCTCCCTAGGACTGGGCTTAAAGATGTACACCACAATAAGACAGGGTCTCAGGTAGCCCAGGCTGGCCTGGAGCTTGTATTTAACTGAGGATGACCCTCATGTGTCTGTTCTCTTGCCTCCACCTCCCAAGTGCCAGGTCAGAGGCCTGTCCCAGCATGCCTGGCTAATGCAGTGCTGGGGATCGATCCCAGGGCCTCCTGTCTGCCAGGCAGGCTGCGTACCAACTGAGCCGCATTCCCAGCCAGTTTTTAAAATACTGATTTAACTGTGAAGTGGTCACTGTGGATATTGTGATAGGGGCTATTCTACACATCCTTTGTATTATCTAATTTTCTTCTTGATAAGCACTATCAAGAACGGAAAGGCTGAGGTAAACACAGGCACATGACTCCACCCTCTCTCCGCCTTGTCTTAGCTGTGCCTCACAGAGATGACTCCTCTCCACTTCAGCGTACCTAACCTTCCTGGATTCTGGAGGCCCTCTGCTCCCATCTCGGCACTTAATGCCCCTTTCGCTCTGTCTTCTGTCCCTCCTCAGCTTCTCCTTCCGTTAGCCTCCCGTACACTTGAGTGCGGTTCCTTCCACTTAGGTGCTCTCTGGCTACTTGCACCAGTCTGGACTTGCTCCTGAATGCTCAGTGACTTCAAGGATTACAGGTGACTTTACAGTTCCCAACTCTTGGCATCCTTGGGGCCCTCTGCACTTGCACAGTTACTAACCCAGGTCTCTCCCAGTGACTGTCCCACCCCTGTTCCTGACAGTGAGCTGGCCTTCTGCCATAACCCAGCTTCCTCCTGTGTGCTGGGTTCTGGATAGGGTCTAGAGCCCCAGTCTGGGGTCTTCACCCCATCCTACTCACTGATTGCACCCCAGCCCAACTTGGACTTACAGATAGATGTGCCTTAGAGCACCCCAGCCAGTGTCTGCAGGGTCAGCATGACATCAGGGACTGACATGGACCCCTGCAACAGCCCAGCCAGAACTCACCCTTCACTCTTGCCTCTGTCTCTGTCCTCTGGGCCTGCACCAGAACCACCTTTCCCTCCTGCTATCCCATACCCACCATGACCACAGAGGGGTGTAGCACGAAGAATACAAACCCAGAGACAGATATTGGGGTTCAAGCTGAATATCAGAAGAGCAAAACAGCCAAGCCATTAGAGAAGTCTTAACTCTACCAAGGCTGGGTGACTGCAGACTGAGCCCTGAGTCCCTGTCTCCTCTCGTCTTATATTCCCCTTTAGTGATGGGATTAAAGGCGTGTGACTCCCTGGTACTGGGATTAAAGGTGTGATCCACCAACACTAGGATCTGTTTCTACACTGATCTTGTGTAGCCCAGGGTGACCTTGAACCCACAGAGATCCATCTGACTTTGTCCCTGCAAATCCTGGAATTGAAGGTGTGTGACACCACTGCCTGGTCTCTAGTGGCTTGGTTTTACCCTCTGATCTTCAGGCAAGCTTTAGTTATTAAAACATAAATAAAATATCTAACACAGAATGTCATTTTTTGTTTTTTATTTGGCTCCTTGTTTCCCTCAGGATTCGAATCTAAACATCTTTTCTTGTTCCTCTTTACCTTGCCCACTTCTTTCCCTCTCTGGCCCCCAAGAAAACTCCAACTCAGAGCTAGAGGCTGAGTGGCCCAGCCTTAACTCACTGCAGGCACCGCACCATTTTGAGAAGCCTCTCCAGCATGGTTCCATGTCTCCTCGTCTCTGTTGAACCTTAGGAGCTGATACTTACCGGCAGTCATTTTCCCATATGTGACCCTAGGCAGGCGTAGTTGTCATCGAGCTGTGACTCACTAAGCCCCTGCTCAGTCCATGACCCGAGTCTGCGTGCTGGAGTGAGTACTCTGTCTCTCTCTCTCTCACACATACACAGCTAGAGACCTGTCTGTCCAGGCTGACTCACAAAGCCTCTGGAGTGCTTGCCTGTCTCTCAGGGTCGGCTCTCCCAGACCTGTCTCTTGTCACACCTGAGTATGGCATGGCAAGGCTGGACCAGAAATTGCCATCCATCTCCTCAACATGGGGCCAGTACAGCAACAGGCATCGCTTGTCTCAGCTGTGAGCTCCCTGCCTCTGTTCAGGGCTGACGTGACGGGATGTCACAGTTAGCTTTATCCTTGGAGACGTGCTTTGTGCCTTGTTTGGTGGAAACACGAGGAGCCTTGAGCAACCCACAGCTCTTGAGACGGACTGGTGTGTTCGACACATGCTAACCCTTGGAGTGCTGTGAAGTCACAAGGGGATTAGCAGGCATGAAGTACAGCTGCCACCTCACAGGTCCTGCTGGCCTCTGTCGCTCCACTTTAAAAAGGTACTGCAGAGCCAGGCAGTGGTGGCACAGATTTTAATCCCAGTACTCAGGAGGCAGAGGCAGGAGGATCTCAGTGAGTTTGAGGCCAGCCTGGTCTACAGAGTGAGTTCCAGAACAGCCAGAACTACACAGAGAAGCCTTGTTTCAAAAACAAAACAAAACAAACAAGGTGGTTTATCCAGGTGGTGGCTCTGCTTCTCACTCCAGCACTTAGGGGGAGGGAGGTAGGAAGGTCAGAAGTTCAAGGCAGTTCTCAGCTCTGTGAGGAGTTCAAGGCCAGCCTGGGCTACTTGAGAGCCTATCTTTTAAAAAAGCTGGCGGGTAAGCTGGTCCAGCGAGTAAAGGTGCTCACTCACCACCAAGCCTGATGATCTGAGTTAGGTCAGCAGGTTCTCAGATTATGCAAAGAGAATCAACTGCTCAAAGCAACCTGCTGACCTCCGTGCGTGTGCCGTGGGGTGGGCACACAGGACAGGCACACACTAAATAAGTGTAACATTGTTTAACTTCAAAAGGCAAAACTAACAAAAGTATGTTTTAAAATGTCTGTTTCCCAAAAGAATCCCAGACACAGCCACCTCCTGCATCTCTTTGTGATGCCACCAAGCCAGCCAGTCTAGCTGAATCAGTGGGCTCCACTATCAGTGAGAGACCCTGCCTCAGCTACCTCCCTGCTATCTGTATTTATTGTTTTGTTTTGTTTCATGTTTTTCTGTAGGCTGGGTGACCATCTCGTTTCTCCCCAGAATGCCCAACAAGCCAGACATAGCTGCCTGCAGGCCCTACCAGCCACTCAGCCAGACATCCGCAAAGAGGGCAAACCTGATGCTGCTGGGCGTGGCACATCCTCTTCATGTAAGAACACTATGGGTGCAGAGCCGGGCCTGAGCTCCCAGGTTCAAGAATTCAAGTGAAGTAACAGCTGGTGCATGTCCACTCCTAGGAAGCCACCTGGCCTCAGCCACAGTTCTGGATCACAGAAGTCACACTGACAGAGCTGGTGCCAGGCTTGTGTCCCAGATCCCGCTGAAGCAGTGTCTACCGCTCACATCTAGCAGCTCCTGGAAATTGGTTTAGTCCAATTTATCTGGCTTAGTCCACTTTCCATGGCTATAACAAAATGCCTACAACTGGGTGTTTCATTTTGTGTGTGTGCCAGGGGTCAACATTGGGTGTCTTTCTCTGTCACTCTCCAACTTATTTTTTGAGGCAGGGTCTCTCCCTGATTCTGGAGCCCACTGATTCAGCTAGGCTGGCTGGCCAGCCAGCCCCAAAGATCGTTGTTTCTACCTCCCCTGTACTGGGATCACATGTGCACACTACCATGCCCTGGTGTGTCTGTGGGTACTGGGCACTGAACTCAGTCTTCATGTTTTCAGAACAAATACTTTACCAACTGAACTATTTCTGCAGCCCCTGGGGCTGGGTACTTTAAGATAAATTAACTTAGTTCACAGTTTAGGAAATTGGAAATTTAAGACCCAGTGTTCCCATTGCTTCAGCCTCTCGCGAGGGCCTCCTTGGTTGTCACATCATGGTTGATGGCACTGTGATGGGCGTGCATACAAAAGACCCAGAGCATATGGGTCTTCCAGACAAGAAGCCAGCATCCAAGGGGGGCCAGGCTGGCTCTTTTGATTTCATGGCAATTCATTTTTGAGGGAACCAATGAGATTCCCAGCATAATTACATCAGCACCCTCCCCTGGGAGGTGAGACGGCCATGACCTAATCACCATGCCCTAGACCTGACATTTACAGGTGTCACCACCTCTGCACTGCCAAATGAACCTCAGGGGACATTCCCAAACCTTATCTAAACCATCCCAATATAGTATGACCAGGTTCTAGCACCTCCAAGTCTCATGCTGAGGGTACAGCCGTGTGTCTGCAGGCTCCATGGCATCAGAATGTGCAGCTAGACACACAAACAGCCCTGGGGTTGGGATGTAGTTTAAAGGACCCAGTCAGTGGAGTTAAACAGAAACTGGTGAGGCTTGAAAGTATGTTTTAGATGCCAGAGGGGAGAAAAAAGCATTTGGATCAGAAGTATACAGAGTATTTCATTTTTAATTTTCAGAAGGAAATTGCAAGGATTGTGAGAAGGCCAGATGAGACTCTAACCTCCATTCCAGTAGGAAAAGCCACAGAATAGCAAATGAGATCTCAGGAGGACCTGATCTGTCAAAGGTTCCCGTGCCCGGACACTGAGGAACCAGCTAGTCACTGAGCCCAAGGGAGGTCCCTATGGCTCGCAGTGAGGGGGACACTCAAGGGTCCTTTTGGTTATGGGCAGCTTCAGAGCTTTTTGCCAAGTTACTGGCCAGTGGTTATTTGGCCTGCGTTTGCACTTAGTTGTAAGTCTCACTAAGTATGGTGTCACCACGAGGGATTGGCTGGGTCATCCAGGGCATCTGCTGGTCCTGCTAATGCAGAGGATGAGGTCTCTTTGGATGTCCTTTGTTCTGAGGTCCTCATACATGTCAGGAAAGTGCCTTACCACTGAGCCACACCACCAGCACCCCTTCCTGTCTTTCGGATAGAATCATCGTGCTGGTTAGGGTTCAGAGTACTTGAGCTTGTGTGTAGAAATGGCGAGGTGGCACCGGTGGCAGCTGCCACAATCAATATTGATATTGACTAAGGGTGTGGTGGCACTCGCGTGTCATCCCAGGACACTCCACAAGCGAAGGCAGGAGGACAGTAAGTTCCAAGCCAACCTGGTCTACGCAGATCCTGCCCAGGAAGGTGAGGCAGCAGGAGAGAGACAGGGAGAAGGGGGGGGGGGACAGAGACAGATGGAGAAAGAAAGCAAACGAATGTGAATTCGTTTCAGCAATAGCAAATTCCAGTTTCTTCCCTGAATCCATCGGGGCACTCCGCCTTGGTAGTTAGAAGTTCCCATGGCCTCGGCCTAGTATAGCAGCAGCTGCACCCCAGACCCTGGGGCAGCCATTTCTCCCGGATGAGCACACCCCGCTAGCCTGCTCCAAGTGCTGGGACGGTCTTCCAAGTGTCAGCTCCTTAACCCTCCTGATTACTTGGCCAGTCTGGGTCCCAGGCTCTCCTCTGCCTCCCACTTCCGTGTCCGTCTCATTACACTGAGCCTCAGCCTGTCTCCATCACCATCTGCTAGCCAGGCCTCTGATATTGAGGCATTTGGTTTGCATTTGTTCTATGCCTGGTGTAGACTTCACCTCTCCTCTACCATTCTTTCATCCTGGCCCATTCTCAGCCACCCGGCCCCTGAGTACACTCATGTTAATTAATCCACTGACCGCTGCCCTTCTTATGGGGGTCTAAGGAGAATCTAGCTCTCACCATCCCTGGCCTGAGGAAATGATGGTTTGAGCTCTCCCTGCCCCATCTTGTCTACTATTTTATTTCTTCCCATTGGATACTAGTTGGCCTGAGGAAAGTTCTTCCCCAGTCACCAGCGCATAACTTGAGTTTCAACCGCACACCAGTTAGGCCCTGTATTCCCAGTACCCAGAAGCAGAGATAAGAGGGTTGCAGCAAGTTCAAGGCCAGACTGGCCTACAGAGCAAGTGGGTTTCAGGGTCCATCTGGGGCTGCATCCTGAGATCTCACCTTTAAAAAAATAAAAAAAAATCACACAGAATGAGCAGATGCGGGGTTCAGGTGCCCAGCACTGTCTGAAATAGACTCACTACGGGGGCTGGAGAGATGGCTCAGAGGTTAAGAGCACTGCCTGCTCTTCCAGAGGTTCTGAGTTCTATTCCCAGCAACCACATGGTGGCTCACAACCATCTGTAATGAGATCTGGTTACCTCTTCTGGCCTGAAGGGATACATGCAGGAAGAACCCTGTATACATAATTAATAAATAAGTCTAAAAAAAAATAGACTCACTACGGCCGAGGCACCCCTGTCCAGTCTGTCTGTCCTGGTAGCTGCTTGTGTGTGCTGGTGGTGCCCTCTCCCAGATCCCGGCTCTGTCCATGGGCCCATTTTTCTTAGGGGGGTCCCCAGAATCTACAGTGTGCCCTGTACTGGGAGAAGGACAAGAGAAGTGGGCAGCCTTGGCTGCCACGATAAAATACCTGGGCAAAAGCAACTTAAGGGGAAAAGGGCCTATTTGGCTCACAATTTCTGATTACAAACCATCGTTGTCGGGAAGTCAAGGCAGCAGGAATGGGGAACAACCAGTCACATTACCCCCACGTGCAAGAGCAGAGGGCAGTCCGTATGCATGCATGCCAGTGTTCGCTTCTTTTCTGCATCCTTATACCATCCAGGATAGCCTGCCCAGGGAATGGTTTCACCCACAGTCTTCCTATTAATCAAGGGTCCCCGCCCACAGGCCAACCTGATCTAGACATGCCCGCATTGGGACTCCCTTCCCACGGGATTCTAGACTCTGTCAAGTTGGTAATAAAACTCATCATCAGAGCTAGGCAGTGGTGATCCAGCACTCAGGAGGCAGAGGCAGGTATATCTCTTGAGTTCGAGGCCAGCCTGGTCTATGAAGCGAGTTCCAAGACAGCCAGGGCTACACAGAGAAACTTTGTCTCTATGTTGATCCTGAGAGAGAATTTATAAAAGATTGGGAATGAAAAGAGGTGAAGAAATTTCCTCCTCAGGACAGAGCCCCCACATAAAGTCCAACATGCTTTTGGGAAACCTTCAGAGCCTGTGGTGGGAGTCACTGGCCGCTTTTTTATTTCCAAGGAGACCCCGCTCAGCAAGGCGGAACCTTCACTTTAGGTCTGGGTAACAGCATCCACTTAGTGCACTGAGACAGGAATAGATTGGATCACAAACCCATACACTCTGCTTTGCAGCTTGTGGGAGTTCAGCCTGTGAACTTCATGAGCAGACCTACAGTTATCCATGGGTTACTGAACATGGGACCTTCCACTTGTGGTGGGCCCTTGAAATGTGAACCAAAATGCCAGGTGTCATGGGTTTATGAGATTACAAAAACACAAAGCTCATGTGCCTATAGAACTATATTCTGAGAGACATCAGTTGTCAAAAATGGGAGAAGCATTTTAAATTTTATAGCCTCTATAACTATCCATTCAATAAAAGACTTTTGGCAACTAAAATATAAGGGGGGGGCTGGAGCAATCACTCAGTGGTTAAGAGCACTTGCTTCTCTTGCAGAAGACCTAGGTTTGGCTCACAGTTGTCTGTAACTCAAGTTCTAAGGTATCCAACACCTTCTTCTGGTCTTGGGGACCAGGTGCACATGTGGTAAACATGCATAGATGTAGGCAAACACTCATACACATAAAGTAAGAATAAATAAATCTTGTGAAACTACAAAAAAAAAGAAGAAGAAGAAACTAACCACCAGCTTGGTGTAGTGGACACGTCTTTAATATCAGCCCTAGAGAGGCAGAGGCAGGTCACAGTTAGCCTGGTCTACATAGTGAGTTCCAAGCCTATGAGAACCAGTCTCAAAGAAACAAAACAAAACTGGACTGGCTTAGATGGCTTGGATTCCCAGCATCCACATGACAGTTCACAACCCCCTATAAACTCCAGTTCCAGGGGGCTGGATGCCTCTTTCTGACCTCTGAAGGCTCCAGCGTTCACATGGTACACACGCATATACTCAGGCACACACATACACCCATAAAAGAATAAATGACAAAAACAAAGATTAACCATCACAGGAAGGATGGAACAAAAGCCTCAGCAGGGGCTCCAGGGAGCTCACCATTGTTCCTCTCTCCTGCTGTCATTGTGCTCTCCCTGGACCCTGACCTCAGGAAGTGCAGGGCCTAGAGGTTTTTCCTGCCCTGGTGGTAACCTTGGAAAGCTGTGAATGCAGGTTTTCCCCGTCTGCTCAGATCGTATGCAGTAGGCTGAGCCTTGTCCCCTGGTCCTAGTTCTAGCACACTGGCCCCTCAGAGACTGCAGGCAAGCCCTGCCCTGGCCGCTCAGAGAAGGAGCCAGAAGCCGAAAATTCTAGGCCCAGATAGACTGGCAACAAAACTACCCTTTAGGTTCCGTATTGGAAATGGATTTCTTGTTTGGGTCAATAAAAACTTCTTGGTCTAGATTTGAAAGGAAATGCAGGACAGATTCCTTTATACTTAGTGTAGAACTAAGAAGAGAAAATGAAAAAGACAGACTAGGTGGTGGTGCACACACCTTTAATCCCAGCACCGGGAGGCAGAGGCAGGTGGATCTTTGAGTTCGAGGCCAGCCTGGTCTACAGAGTGAGTTCTAGGACAGCCAGGACTACACAGAGAAACTCTGTCGAGAGAGAGACAGAGAGAGAGAGAGAGAGAGAGGAGAGAGAGAGAAAGAAAGATTGAATAGTCACACCTCGGGTGGGGACAGGGGTGGAGACTAGAAAGAAGCTTGGATCAAGGGAGCAGCAAGCCCGGACCCTGTCATAGTACCACCCTAACCGTGATGGGGCAGAAGATGGGCATAGGACTGAAAGGGAGACAACATGGGCCTATCTCCAAGCCTCCACAGAAGCTCAGCATAATGTTCAGGTGTCTTGGCAGCCTGACCATGCCAGTGACCACTTGCTTGCCCTCCTGTGAGCATACTGAGGGTCCAACCTGATGGTGTCTCCTCAGACAACTGAGTGCCAACTCCATTTCTATCTTAAATACAAAGCTGCCAGATTTAGCAATTCCAAGGACAGGACACCTAGTTATATTTGTTTGTAATAAACAACATGACACTGGGCAGTGGTGGCACACGCCTTTAATCCCAGCACTCGGGAAGCAGAGGCAGGCAGATCTCTGTGAGTTCGAGGCCAGCCTGGTCTACAAGATCTACTTCCAGGACAGCTAGGGCTGTTACACAAAGAAACCCTGTCTCAAAAAACAAAATAAATAAAAACAATGCCTCCCAGCTTTGTGTGGAGATGTAAACAGGCCCAGGGAGACAGTTCCATGACTACTGGCTGGCTTCCCCAGAGGCAGAGACGAGACTAGAGACTGCACAAGAAGGGGCAGCACCTCCCATACTGTGCCCCTTGCACACAAGGTCCCAAATTGCAGGGCTAATAAGCCCAGGTCTGTGAAGATAAAGGCCTGGGAGCCAGCACATGTAGGCCCGGGGTCAGGTCTTCCATGGTTGTGTAGCCCGGCCCAGGAAAGAACATCCTAAGGGACTCCAGGGCAGGTGTGTACTGGGCCCTGTCTTCTCCTAGGGGGCTCCAGGGCAGGTGTGTTCTGGGCCCTGTCTTCTCCTAGGGGGCTCCAGGGCAGGTGTGTTCTGGGCCCTGTCTTCTCCTAGGGGGCTCCAGGGCAGGTGTGTACTGGGCCCTGTCTTCTCCTAGGGGGCTCCAGGGCAGGTGTGTACTGGGCCCTGTCTTCTCCTAGGGGGCTCCAGGGCAGGTGTGTTCTGGGCCCTGTCTTCTCCTAGGGGGCTCCAGGGCAGGTGTGTTCTGGGCCCTGTCTTCTCCTAGGGGGCTCCAGGGCAGGTGTGTTCTGGGCCCTGTCTTCTCCTAGGGGGCTCCAGGGCAGGTGTGTACTGGGCCCTATCTTCTCCCCAGCAGTTATGGATCCCAAGCCAAGAGACTGGTTACCAACTGGACATCAAGAAGAGCCTCGGTTGATTCCCACAGCAGCTCCCAGCTGGCCAAAGGACATGGTCCAGTACACAGACAGTGGACAAACCACCAGGTAGGCTGTTGGATTTTGTGAGTCCTGGTACCCCACTTAGACATCAGGTGCCTGGGTTCAGCCCCACAGGCTAGATAGACAGAATCTTTTTTGAGGCAGGGTTTCCCTATATAGCCCTGGCTATCCTGCTACTCAACCAGGCTGGCCTTGAACCCAAGAGATACACCTGCATCTGCCTCCCAAGTGCTGGGATTAAAGTATGTGCCACCTCTGCTTGGCTGATATACAGTGTTTTAGAGGATTCCTATATCCCAAGAAAAGTGAAAGAGACTTCTCTGGGCCCTGAAACACGGTGAATATGCCTAGTGGGAGTACCTGTGGCCCATCAGTATGTCAGAGCCGAGGGACAGTGGGGACATGCTGCCTGAGAGCCTTTGTTGTTAATATATGGTCATATGTTTACTCTGTTGGGGTTTTTTTTATTTTTTTATTTTTTAAATTTTTAAAAAATTTTTATTTATTATGTATATAGTGTTCTGAGCACCAGATCTCATTATAGATGGGTGTGAGCTATCGTGTGGTTGCTGGGAATTGAACTCAGGACCTCTGGAACAGCAGTCAGTTCTCTTAACCTCTGAGCCATCTCTCCAGCCCTACTCTGTTGGTTTTGGGTTTTTAAATTTATTTATATTTTATATATGAGTGTTCTGCATGTTTACCTGCATGACAGAAGGGGGCATCAGGTCCCACAACAGGTGATTCTGAGCCACCATGTGGGTGCTGGGAACGAACCCAGGACCTCTGGAAGAGCAGCTAATGCTCTTAACTGCTGAGCCATATCTTCAGCCCCTTGGTTTGCTTTTGAGACAGGGCTTCACTGTGTAGCCTTGGCTGGCCTAGATATCACTCAGACCCACTCAAACTCAGATCCACCAGCCTCTAAGGCTGAAGAATTGCCAAGAAGCCAAACCTAATGGTGGACACCCATGATCCTAGCACTTCGGAAACTAAAGCAGGCCAATCAGGAGTTTGAAGCCGGCTTGGGTTGCATGGGAAGACTTTATCACAAAAAAAGGAGAGGGGAGGGGAGGGAGGGAGAGAGAGAGAAAAAGAGAGAGTGAAAGATGGAGGGGGGAATGAAGAAAGGAAGGGAAGGAAACCCGCTGGGAGTGCTTAGGAGGAGTGATGCTCAGCAGCAGGCTCTTTGCTTTTACAGGAGGTGGCATGGAGGGAGACAGATGGAGAGTGACATTAGTAAATGCTCAGGCGGAGGTCAGATTCCATAGACAGAAACTGGTCCCTGGAACAAGACAGACATTTTTTCCTTTCTCTACCCCAGATGAGCACAGACAGGTCCTCAGTGCATCGCTGTCTTTCACAGTCTAAAAGCACCTGTCTGAGGGTCTCAGCAGCCCTTTCAGACTTGCGGAAACCTCGCTCAGGGAGGGGCCTCCCTTGTCCTCTCGGGGACCCTCCAACCCTCTGGTCACACCTGCCCTGCAGGCAGAGCAGCCTCAAGAGGGAGGATGGGGGGCTGGAACAATGGCTCAGTGGTTAAGAGCTCTGACAGCTCTTCCAGAGGACCAGGGTTCGATTCCCAGCACCCACATGGCAGCTCACAACTGTCTATGACTCCAGTTCCACGGGATCCAACATCCTCACACAGACATATATGAAGGCAAAACATCAATGCATATGAAATAAATAAATTTAAAAAAAAAGAGGGAGGATCCAGTCTCTAGCACTGAAATGAAACTCGAGGGTGCTGAAGGAACGTTGCACTCTTGGACTCTACATCGTGACCAGCCTTCCTAATAGACTGGTGCTGTCATCACGTCTTCAGTGAGCACACCCCCAGTAGTACCTGCAGGAACCCCCTACACACACACACACACACACACACACACACACACACACACACACACACCTCAGTGGCAGCTAGAGTCAACAGAAGCCCCTTCTCTGTGGTGTGCGTAGCTCTTTCTCACTAGCCAGTCTGCCATGGCCCTCCTCGCCTTTCTTGAGGGGGGGAGGCTTGTCTACTAGCTCAGGGTCCTTGGCTCTGGGATGCCTAAAGTGAGGGTAGGGATCAAAGTCAGCCACAGCCTCCTCACTTTGCCTGCTTGCATCCTCACCACAGGGGCCCTCTCCTGCTCTTCAGCTCTGCCAAGTCTGCCCTTCCTGTGCTGGGGCCTCTTTCTTCCTGTAAATGCTGAGCTCATTTCCGAAGCTCACCACTCAAGACAGCCCTTTCCCTAAAAATAGCCATTCTCACAGTGGCAGGGCACCTCCACAAAGCTCTCCTGGGGGGTGTTCCAGCTGGCCCTCCAAGCTCCCCTGGGCCCAGATGCCCCTCGGAGTTGAACTCTTAGGTGCCTTCATCTTGGTGTCAGTCACAGAATTGAGCTCTTTCAAAGTGTAGGGGTTCCACATGAGGAAGAACAGGGTGGAAAGAGGGAAGTGGACACGCTGCCCCACCCCCACCCCCCACACTGACCATGCAGGGAATACTGTTCGCTGGCTCCCAACCTCTTGTTTGCTGGGCTGACCTCAGCTCAGTCCCCTTGTGGATCTCAGCCAGGCACCTTTCCCTCCTACCTGACCACAAAGACAGGTCACACCCCTGACCACAGGCCTCAGGCAGCCACAACCCTCTCCCACACTCAAGACGCCAACTGTGCTGTCCGATGGCCATCTGAGTCCCACCATCCTCAGAGACAGCACGGATGGGTGGCTGCCGCTGTGTTCCCATTCCTGGCTGTCAGAAAGCACGTTAGATGGACACTGGAGACAGAGGAAAGGCATGGCTATCTGCACAGCCTTGGCAGGGAATGTTTGTCTCTGGGGAAGGGACAGTACCTCATCCCGGAAGAGTGGGATGTCCGGGCAGCCGCAGCCCTGGACACACGGAATGATAGTGCTGCCCCATTGGCCCAGCTCCTGGGGCTTTTGGACACAGTTGCCACGCAGGCTCCTTTCCAGTACTTTGCAGAACCCTGCCTTGCTTTATAAAATTGCTTTTGGGGAACCAGAAATAAAGTTCCAGCCTCACTGTTCCCTCTTCCTCTCCTGTGTAAGAACTTTCCTGTCCTTTCTTAACAATCCATAATCAGTTTGTAGATGCTCACAGTGTGGGGCTGGAAGGTGAGCCAGGGTATGTGTATGTCAGAGGACAACCGTTATGTACTTTCCGGGGTTTGAACTCGGGTGTCCAAGCTTGAGCAGCAAGCATCTGATTTACCTGCTGAGCTATCTCACCAGCCCTTCCTGCCAGCTCCTTCAAATCCCCAGCATTAACTTACTGGGAAACACTGATGATCAGACTTTTATTATTTTCTTTTTATTTTTGTTAAAAACAAACAAACAACTCTGATAAAATCAGGAACAGGTTTAGAAGTGGTGGTGACGCAGAGGGAAGCCTGGACAAGAGAAGGTGAGGCTGCAGGGGCAGGGGACAGTGGTGTCTCCACCCTGATCCCTGGTGTCCTCTTCTAACTCGACAGACTGCCACACTCCAGAGGAGGTGATTCCTCTGTCGTGTCTGTTCAATATAGGAGGGGCTGTCGATCTCGTCAGGTAACTCACTGGATGACCACACTTTTAAAATACATTTATTGATGGGATTAAAGATGTGTGCCACCCCCCCCCCAAAAAAAGTTATTGCACCAGATTGTGAGTCCAAGGCCAGCCTGGGCTACGTAGCAAGATCCTATTCCAAGCTTCACAAAACAAAACAGAGCCAGCAAGTTGGATCTGTGAGTATCAGCACCTGCAACCAAGCCTAACAACCTGAGTTTGATCCCCAAAATCCACATGGCAGGAGTGAGCTGACGCCCACACAGTGTCATTGACCCCCACACGTGGGCCACAGTATGTTCACACCTACACACATGCACACAAAATTAATAAATATCATGTTTTAAAAGGCAGAGTAAGCAAGAAGGATACATTTGGCCAAGGCATTGCCCCAGTTAGCACTCAGTCCCAGCTATACAGGGCGCTTGCTTGTTCCTTGCCTTGAACACTGGCTAGTTTTCCGACGTCAGCACCCAGGAAGGAGATCACCTTGACTGCAGCTTGCCATCCTACCATCTCCAAGGCTGCCACCACAGGCTGGCACAGTGCTGGCACACGGTCTGTAGGCAGTCTTGTGAGACCCAGAAAGCACCCATGGCTGAGTGAAAGGGGCGCATCCCACAGATGGAGTGTACGTGTCTAATCCCAGACCCAGGACCTTTCTTATGTAGACAGAAAATGATTATTTAATAAATAGATTCTAAGCCCTTCTAATCTGAAAGACTGAAATCCAAAATGCTCCCAAATCTGAAACTTTTGAACCCTGACTTTATAGTAAGTAGAACTTGTTCTTTGTTGGGCAGTGAGGGGTGGAGAGGGGGCACACTCGAGTGTATACGCAGGTCCTTATTTGTGTGTTTGCCTTTGTGGGCATGAAACTGACATCGGCTGGCTTCCTTGATTGGTTTCCAGGGTCTCATAGAATCCAGAGCTCGCTAATTCAGGTAGCCTAGCCGGCCGATTTCCACCCATCTCCTGTGTACAGGGATCACAGGTGGTTCACCGTGACTACCCGGTGGCATTATGTTTATAAATGGGTCTAGGGATTCCAGCTCTAGTCACCCTTGCGTGACAGGTACTTCGCCTGATGAGCTGTCCCTCCAGCCCACTCTGAGGCCCCCACTGACTTTGATGTTGACAATATTGATGCCTTCCAAATTCTGGGATTAGAAATGTGTGCCGCCAACCACACCTGGCTTATTTTTTTAATTTTATTTATTTATATTTTATGGGTGTGTGCTCTGCATATACATATCCCTGCAAGCCAGAAGAGGGCTTCAGATCTCATTGCATATGGTTTGTAAGCCACCATGTAGTTGCTGGGAATTGAATTCAAGATCTCTAGAAGAGTAGCCGGTGCCATCTCTCCAGCCCAACCTGGCTTATTTTTAAGAAGAGCTTCAAATGCTTTTGAAGCAGTGTGTTGTAGCACAGTATGTAATCCAAGCACACAGGAGGCAGAGACAGGAAGATCCAGAATGCCACGCATGGGACTGGAGAAAGAAAACATATACACAGCCATAGGCACCCATGTTCAAGGCAGGCGTGACTGTGTGTACTGCTGCCCTGGTGCTGGGGAGGTGGGGAGGAGAAGACAGGATTGCTGGGGCTTGCTAACCAGCCGGTGTAGCCAAAAAACAAACAAATGAACAAACAAAAACAACCTGTGAGCTCCAGGTTCCGTGAGAGACCTGTATCCAGGGGATAAAGCAGAAGGGATAGAACAGAGACCTGCCCCTCGCCCTCTGGCCTCCAAGCAGTCGTGTGCCTGCATTGCATCCGTAAACATACACACATACACCGTGTGCGTGCACACACCAAAAGAAAGTTACAGGTTAGCTTGAACTATATAGCTACACTCAGTACTCATTTTTGATTTTGTTGGTGGTGGTGGTTGTCTGTTTCTTTGTTTTGAGACTGAGTCTCACTGTATATCCCAGGCTGGCCTCAAGATCGTTGCAACCCTCCCCCAACCTAGCATCCCGAGTGCTGGAATTATGGGCATGTGTCACCAAGCCTGGCAAGAGCCTGTCTCTAAGAGCTGTAAAATTATGTTCAGGTTACATTGTGCATATTCATATAATGCACACGTGAAACATAAATGATTTCTTGTTGTTCTTTAAGACAGGGCCTATCTGTGTAGCCTTGGCTAACCTAAAACTCACTACGAAGACCAGGCTGACCTTGAACCCGTAGAGAACCACCTGTGTCTGCCTCTTAGTGTTGGGGTGTGCGCCACCATGCCCAGCAGCATAAATGAATTTCTGCAATAAGATGTGGTCCTGGGACTGGGGACTTGTTGCTTGTGACACTGAAACACAGTGCTCACCTCAGAGGGAATAAGAGTTTATTATGGACCCAGAAACTCAGATTTAGGTCACCCCAAATTCAGTGTCCCAGTGTGGACAGTCTGATGGTGTTTTTATAGTCACAGAACAAAGAAAGTCGTAAACCAAAGACTTTTCAAATACCCTGGTGGAAACATACAGGAGGTGGTTCCAGTGCAGGGATAACCTCGCTATAGACCTCACCAGATACTGTCTGGTGACTCCCCGGCCTTTTGGTGGGTGAGAACTAGAGGTTTGACTCTACATTTCAAAAAGTTTTATCCATTTGTCTAGGAGGTTAGGTCAGATATGGAGTCGGGCAAGGAATGGCTATTTTGAGGGCTGAAGATAGCCCAAGAGAAACTGTATTAGACCTGCCTTTAATACTCCAGCCCCTCCGAAGTCATTGACATTCTAGGCTATTAATGAGCTCTGTAGAAAGTGCCATAAAAGATGTGGCTTCTTTTGGGAACTTTGCACTGTACCAGCAGAGGGAGGACCTGGCATTTTTTCCAGCACCCACCCCAAGCAGCTCACTACAGTCTGCAACCCTAGTCTCAGCGGAATCTGACAACCTTATCTGACCAGGCCAGGCACACATGTGGTGCATATGCGTACATGCAGGCCTTCACATATACATATAAAAAAGAGAGACTTGGATCCTACATGGCCAGGCATGGTAATGCACACCTTTGACCCCTGTACTCGGGAAACAGAGGCAGATGGATCTGTGAGTTCAAGGTCAGCCTGGCCTATGTAGAGAGACCCTGCCCCCCCCCAAAGACTTGGATCCTGTCCCCAAGACATTTCTTTGCACCTATATGTTCCAAAATGTTTTAAAATTAAATCCAAAATACTTCTAGCCCTAAGCATTTCAGATAAAAGAGATTCACTCCCTCCGGCACTTTGCTTTTTAAATGTGAGAAAAGAGTTTATGTGTGTGGCTTTTTTTATTCTCCCTCACGTGTCCCCACCAGATATATGGCAGCTCAGGATACAGTATTTTTGTACGTCCCGATAAAAATGACCCTTTCGAATCAGAGGCCATGGATAGCAGGACAGTAAAGCCGTGTGTTTGTGTGCACAGGTGTAAACCGTTGGTGGATGTTAGACCTGTTTGCCTTCACCTGGTGTGTTTTCTCCTCTCCCGGTCTGCACCTTGTCTCCACCATTATCTAGGTCTCATTATTCTCAGGACAAGGTATCTGTGGCAGCAACCAAGAGCAGGTTCCAAACCTAGAGCGCACAGAGCACAGAGCAACACCTGTATGACTTCCTGCATAAGGAAAGGACATGACATCCTCTGCTGGGGTGCTCAGCTGCTGCGGTGACTCAGCAGCACTCAAAACACAAGTGCAAAGGCAATCCCCCTGGCCTCTTATATTGCTCTTCCTGGCCAACACAATATCCCCACTGATGAATTGACATAAAGTGGCACCCTAATAAATCCTTGCCTATATTGGGACACCTCCCAATGAACAC
The DNA here is from genome assembly GCA_004026605.1 of Ondatra zibethicus. Lineage (NCBI taxonomy): Eukaryota > Metazoa > Chordata > Mammalia > Rodentia > Cricetidae > Ondatra > Ondatra zibethicus. The sequence goes on along the minus strand of PVIU01005746.1, from coordinate 62,391 downwards.
ATACGTCAAACTGCCCGTGTGTTCCTGCAGCAAATAACTTTCTGGAACTCATGGCGAAGTGCCCTCCTGGACTTCCTTTTCCAGTCCCCTCCGCTGTACTCTATCCTGTACTCTATCCATCCAGGGTGATTTCCTGGTTCCAGCTCTGGCTCTGGGCAGCTAGCTCCCAATCGTGGGGGAGGGAACCCAGAGGCTGTTCTGCCTTTGGCAGTGCCCTTTCCATCACCCCTGCAGAAGTCCATGACCACTCGCTGCCAACACACCCTCCTCCTGAAGCAGCAACCAAACTTTGAAGTGCTTTGTTGGGCATGGGTCCTGCTAAGCCAAGGGCTGGCTCCCTGGTGTTCTGGGAAGGACAGTAGTCCCCATCACTAGTAGGAAGAGTCGGCCAGAGGGAGCTCCTGCCTGAGGGTTCTCTCTTCCTGACCCAGCAAGGGATATGTTCTGCTAAGCAGAGAGAGCACCCTGTGACTCTTAGAGTGTGAGTCAGGTTTCTTCCAAAAGATAACAACGGTATGTGTATCTGAGAAAGAGATTTTTCCCCCAAGGCAGTGCATCTCTGTGTCTAACAGATCTGGGTGTCCTGGAACTCAATTTGTAGATCAGGCTGGTCTCGAACTCACAGAGATCTGCCTGCCTCTGCCTCCTGAGTGGGCTCCTGTGATTATGGAGGGTTAGTGAGTTCAGACTGGCATAGGGACTGCATGCAGGAGGTTCAGGGAAGGCTGGCGGTTCAAGTCCAAAGGGCTCCAGCTAGCAGAATTACTTCCTGCTGGGGGAAGGTCATCCTTTTTTTATTCAGGCTTTTGATTATTTAGGGTGATCTAACTGACTCACAGTTCGCTAGCCAAATCCAAATCTTAACCTAAAGCCCATTTGACACAGGAAAACAGCCGTCTTCTCTGGGCTTTGGTACAGGCTGGTGTCCTTTCATGGCAGACTAGGAGAGCACAGCTCTCTGTGCCCACTGCCTGGCTCCTTCTCTTTTCCTCCTGTCTCCTGCCAATCCACTACATGACCTCACGGTGCCAATCCTGGCCAGCCTCAGCAGCCATTGAGGACTGGCTCCCAGACTGGCCAACCAGCTTCCCCGTGTCTGGACTTGGTTGAAGACAGGCCCAGGAGCCCAGCGCTAGCCCCGCCTCTGCCGCAGGAATCTCTGTGGCTCTAGTAGGTGGTTTTCACTTACTTCAGTGTCGTTCCTTCTCTAGATGAGGTAAAGCTACACCTTCTGATTGTTGGCACTGAAAATGTATGTGCATTTTACCACAATTAAAAATTAAGTGTTGCTGGGCAATGGTGGTGCACACCGTTAATCCCAGTACTCGGGAGGCAGAGGAAGTAGATCTCTGAGATCAAGGCCAGCCTGGTCTACAAAGTGAGTTCCAGGACAGCCAGCGCTGTACAGGGCAACCGTATCTCAGAAAGAAAAGAAAGAAAGAAAGAAAGAAAGAAAGAAAGAAAGAAAGAAAGAAAGAAAGAAAGAAAGAAAGAAAGGGAGGAAAAGAAAGAAAAAGAAAAATTATATGTATAAACATACAATTTGGGGGGGTTTCTTAGGAGGAAACTGTGACCTTAATTTTTTTTAAGTTTATATTTACCTGTATAACTGTCTGCCTACCCATATATCTGGAGACAGGGTCTTGTCTACCTACCCACCTGCCCGCTTACCTACCTACTTATCAGTGTCTCATGATGCCCAGACTGCCCTCTAATATGCTGTATGCAGTTCAGGATGATGAGCTTCAGATCCTCCTGCCTCCCTTCAGGAATGCTGAGATTCCTAGTGTGTCCACATGGCCAGTTTACATGACGAACTCAGGCCTCTGCGCACTCTAGGCAGGCGCTCTACCAAATAAAGCTGTAACTGCAGCCTGCTTCAGCTTTGTAGTCATTTTGAGTTTTCAAGACTGGGTCCTGGAACTCAAGCTGTAGACCAGGCTGGCCTCGAACTCAGAGATCTCAGAGATCCACCTACCTCTGCCTCTAGAGTACTGGGATTAAAGACATGCACCACAACCTCCTAGAAACCACTTTTTTTTTTTTTTTAATTAAAGACAGGGTCTCAGGGGGCTGGAGAAATGGCTCAGAGGTTAAGAGCACTGGCTGCTCTTCCAAAGGTCCTGAGTTCAATTCCCAGAAACCACATGGTGACCCACAACCAAGGCTGACCTGGAACTCACAAAGACCTGCTTGCCTCTGCCTCCTGAGTGCTGAGATTAAAGGCAAGGTTATATTTATTATTATTAATTGTGCGTATATATGTGCAACTGTGTATAGGTGTGTGTATGGGAGTTTAGATGCCCAAGAAAGCTAGAGGTGTCAGATCTCCCTGGAGCTGCAGTGGGTGCTGAGAACTGAACTCAGGTCCTCTGCAAGAGGCGCTCTTAACTGCTGAGCCATCTCTCCAGCCCCCATGTTTAAGCATTTTACAGATGGAGAAGCTGAGGCTTCCAACATGTCAGAGAACTTGTTCATGTGCAGTCACCAGCTAGAGAGGCAGAGCTGACCCTGGGCCTCTCTAGGGAGAATGTCTCATGCTTTCTATGGTTCTGGGTTTCACAACTCAACAGAGAGTACATCCTGCACCTCTGCGGGGTCCCGCAGCCTGTCACCATCTCTATACTTCCTCAAGATCCCCCACCAACCAGCTCAAACCCATCAGGATACACAAACCATGGGGACCTCACGCTCTAAGGCACTCACTCACTTAGGGAAGGGAAGACCAGCCACCTGTGGCTTGTGTGCTGCATGTGAACTGGTGGAGCAAGTTCATTTGATGGTGGCAACACTGAGTGATGGCCATGGCACTTCACCACCTCCGACACAGGAAAACAGACGTTTCTGTAAGTGGTGAGAGCCCAGCTCTCAATGTGAGAAAACAGAGTTCAGCATGTTACCACTTGTGACTGCAAGACAGGATGGGCAGGGAGCATTCACCCCAGCCCCAGCTTGTTCCTGGGAGGCAGTGGAACCCAGACCCCAAAGCTCTGGTCCAACAACACTAAGCTGTGGGGGACTGTCGGAAGACAGCTGGAAAGTGACCGTTCTCAGCTTCTGTGTCACTGCCTGCCTACTAGGTGGATGGCCTCACGAAGGCTTCTGAACTGTAGACCCTCAGTCGACGTGTGCTAAGGCGGAACACCTGTGTCGCGGGACTTGCTTGAGGGTTCAGCATCACCATATCAGCAAGGCTTTCCCTGGCCACCCCCCCCCGAAATGAATGTCATTGTGCTGCAGAAGCAGAGAGTGAGAAGCCGGACGCCCCAAGCGCAGCAGTTTTCCCATCCTGAGCAGAAGTCTGACGCCATACCCTTCAGAGCATGCCAACAGTGTGTGCTCCTCATGCTCACCTGTTGCTGGCGGCTGCCTCTCCTCCTTAGCTCTAGCCGCAAGGTTTTAGATCCAAATGGCTGACTACAGTCATTTGTCATGACCACTCTTGCCTGCCAGGTGACCCTAGCATGCATTCCAAACCCTTTAGGATAAACAAAGTCAGGCTGGAGAGATGGATCAGAGGTTAAGAGCACTGGCTGTTCTTCCAAAGACCCTGACTTCAATTCCCAGCAGCCACATGGAGGTTCACAACCATCTATAATGAGATCTGGTGTCCTCTCCTGTTGTGCAGGCACAACACTGTATACATAATAAATAAATAAATCTTTAAAAAATAAACAAAATAATCATCCATGCTCACGGCGTCAGCCCCTGATGTTTCTGTCATTTCTCACATTTTTTGGAAGTCGCTTGCTTGTGCTTCCTGCTTACTCAGTTAATATTATTTCCTTCTCAAGTCTCTGAGGAAGTTGAAGATTAAATAGTTATAGTTATAGTTTACCAGACTCAGAAAGCAAGTTATGATGGAAAGTAAATTAAGTATAAGACTTTGGACTCACAAGATAAGATAGATATGGGGTATTTTCTCTGAATGTGTCAAATGCAAATGGACTAGACACTGTTGATGTACTTATTGCCTGTATATATTGTATATAGTCATTGTACTTATTGTATATGGTTTTTCTTACATTAGTTAGAGCCTTTCCTTTTATATTTTAGACAAAAAAGGGGAAATGTAGTGGTATTTCATTTTTATTTTAATAAATAAGGCTTTGTGGTAACCTTTATTTTTTCCACATTTACCTACTTTTTTAAAGTGTGTAGGTGTAGCTGTGTGTGTGTGTGTGCGCGCGTGCGCACGCATGCACACACCCATCTCTCCAGCCCCATTTTAAAAGATATTTTAGGAGACACTTATCCTTCTAGACTTTTGAGACAATGATCCCCAAGGAATTAGTATTTCTCCCAGGAAGAGATTCCTTACAGGTCTGACAACCGTCAGACCACCTTTCAGGAGAGACTGGAGCCGACAGCAATGAGTGAGTGATGGACAGGACCACTTCTTGACCAGGACTGCTTGTAACCTCGTGCCCTCTGTTTAAAGCTGAACCAGAACCCCATAGATAGGTTCAGGGCTTGGGATGCCCACTGGACCTGCTTGTTTGTTTCCCTTCCTACTGTGGCCACGTTGAATAAATCTCCTTTCTTTGTTTTTGCTGTTGTGCGTATCTTTACTAGCCCCACCGAAGACAACTGACCAAGCCTAGCTTGTTAGGGCTGCCAGAGCCCAGAGGCTAACAGGAACAGCTCCGATAACATGCCTACAGCAATGCACTCCTGGGTTCAGGAGCATGTGATCTGAAAGTCTTTGGGGACCTCAGCCGGGCCGCCAACACCTCCCTGACACCGTGATCTAAGCTGTCACTACCAGTGGGCTGGGGAGGTGACTAAGTGGATGAAGGGTACTTGCCACCAGGCCTGATGGTAGAAGGGAAGGACCGACTCCTGCAAGTTGTCCTCTGACTTCCTCGCGTGTCCTGTGTTCCCTCTCCCAAAATAAATAATAAATAAAAATTTTTGACAGGACATAGTAGTGCACACCTTTAATCCAGCACTGGAGGGGCAGAGCCAGGAGTATCTTGAGTTCTAGGTCATCCTGGTCTACATAGCAAGTTCCAGGGCAGCCAGGGCTATATAGTAAGACCCTATCTAAAAACCAAATAAATTAATTAAATGTCAGTACTCTCCCATGTTCTGTTCCCCTTCCCCACCCTGTTAACCCCTTAGCTGTTACTTCTTCCTCATCACATTGTCAGGGCTCGCAGAGTTAGTGGCTCCCTCCTCTGACAGTTCCTACCCCCAACTTTTTGTTTAGTAGTTGTGACTCAAGACTGTACGTTTTTTGGTTTTGGTTTTTGTTTTTTTCTCCTAGGGAATTCACATCAGCCTTCACCTGCAAACCCTGGGTACCCAGCACTCCAGAGGCCATGGAGCTGAACACTCTCAAGGTGAAAGCATTGTCTCTGGCCCCCCAATTCTCCTCAAGTGGCCCCCAACAAGCCAGCCGCTCAGCTTCCACAGCATCCTCAACGAGGGGCCTGCATAGTAAGTCAGCCAGCACCTTGGTGGAAGGCTCAGAAGAAGGGCCTTGTCCTCTTGGATTAGGGCACATGAACTATTTGTGTCCGGGCAAATAGGAAAGGCACATTTCCCTTCTCTACAGAACCAGGGCCTTTTCCAGTGGCTTCACTTGCCCCAGGGACCTATCCTTATTAACTTCCTGTTTATTCTTTGCTCTTAGCTAGGCAGCTAGTATATAAGCTGACTGAATGACACCTTGAAGGTCATATCCCTTAGAAAGAAGATTCCCACATCTGGGGGCCTTGCAAAGGCCAACCTGACCTGTCTCAACAGCATAAGGCTGGTCTAGAACTCAGATCCACCTGCTGGTGGGAGGTTCCACTCAAACCCAGTCTCTCCATCTTTCTCACCCTCTTTTGGCCTCAGCCAGCTGACTGATCTCCATCCCAAATGAGCATTACTAACAAGAAGAACAAAAGTACAGAGCAAAGATGTCAAAGCAGCAAAAAGTCACTGCCCCTCCCTAGCCACATCCTGGCGTTCTAGCCAGGTAATGAACCATTGCTAAGCCATCATGGGCTCTCCCTATTGCCTCTGGAAATGTTGAAGTGGAGGTTCAGGACAGGCTACTTCCTTCCAGGCCCCGAGGCAGTGCCAAGGGACCATGGGAAAGCCTGGCTGGGAGAGAAGCAGGCAGGCCATTCTGACCCTGCCCTATTTCCAGGCTGCACAGGCTTGGGGAGCCTTAGTTGATGATGCTCACAATCATAACACCCGTAGCTGATAGCTGGCCATACCCCACATCCAGCAACATCACATAGCCCAAACCTGGTGTACAGAGTCCCTGCAGGTAGATCTCATATGTCCTGTGGACTCAGCAAACAGTGAGCTGTTGCTAGGATGGACGCTGAGCAAACTGACCAGGTGCAGCTTCCTGTGAGGAAAGACCGGGGCACGCCACAGAGCCAGGACCTGGAAGCGACAGTTTTCATTATTCTGTTTGCATAAGGGCAGATTGAAAGAAGGGATTGTGTGGGATAGAGGGGCTCTGTGCAGGGACCACTTGGCACTAGCATCCAGCTCTGGCTTCCTCCTCCAGGCAGCCAGTCACACAGGAAGTGAAGATGGCTTCTTTCCCAAGCTGTCACCATCACATGTCTGAGGACCCATCATCTTCCGGTTCTCTACCAGCCAGCAGCTGCAGGTGATGGATGTGAAGAGATGCTTGTCTCCAAGATCCTGGGTAGCAGAGGCCCGGGAATGCCAGCCCTACAGGCTGCCCAGGAGCAAGGCTGTCAGTGCTCTACTACCCGGGCATCGTCTCACAGGCTCCTCAGACCGAGCCGTGGGAAGATGGTTGGAGAGGCCTCGACTGCTCTCCCGGTAAGAGGAAGTTCCCTGGTCATCCTTTGCACCCAGAGGAGAAAAAGGCGTAGCCTTTGACCTCAAGATACTTTGTGGCCCCAGAGAATAGCAAATTCCAGATTCAACTTCCCCGGCCTTCATAGAGTCTATGCAAGACATGAAGCCATACCATCGAGACACATCATGTCATCCAGACAGAGAAAGTTATGCCAGAGGAATCTTTTCCCAGATGCCTGGCCAGGGTAACTGTGAAAGGTGACACATGAACAAATAAGGATGACAGGGGACCCTCATTCTCAAAGCCTCAGTCTCAGCCAGGGGATGTGCGGCCTCTAAACCAGTGATTCTCAACCTGTGGGTCGTGACCCCTGGGGGGATTGAATGACCTTTTCACAGGAATCAAATATCCTGCATATCAGATACTTACATTATGATTCATAAAAGTAGCAAAATTCAGTTATGAAGTAGCAATGAAAATAATATTATGGTTGAGGGTCATCACACTATAAGGAACTGTGTTAAAAGGTACAATAATAGGAAGGTTGAGGACCACTGCTCTAAACTCTGCTGAAAGATATAATGTTGCAGGTGAGGGATGAAGGGGACAGAGGAAGGTGTGGACACACTGCTCATGTACAAAGTTCTAAAAAAGAAAAATTTAAAAACAAGAATATGCCATGGGCCCAGGGATGTAGCCCATGGGGTTGAGTGCTTGCCTAGCATGTACACAGCTCTCGGTTCCATCTTCAGTACCACAGGAACCAGATGTGATCACACCTGTCATTCGCTACTCGGGAGCGGGAGGCTTGGGGAAGAGAAGTTCAAGATCATCCCGAGCTACATCGTGAGTTCGAGGCCAGCCTGGCTTACATGAAACCTGGTTTTCCAAAGAAGAATCTGGTGTGATCTGGTGTACAGGGTAGACTCGGCCTTCCTCAGACAGTTGTTGGGGTTTCTGCTGTTGTTTTTAGATTTATTTATTTTATGGTATGTGTCTTGGCCTGCATCTTTGTATGTGCACAGGTGTGTGCCTGGTGCCCGTGGAGGCCTGATTAAGGTCTCAGAAGCCCTCATGCTAGAGTTACAGGCAGTTGTGAGCCTCCATCCAGGTGCTGGGAACAGAATCCAGGTTCTCTGCAAGAGCAGCAAATGCTCTTAACCACGGAGCCCTCTCTCTAGTTCCTCTTTATATAGGTTTAAAGGCCTTAAAAAAGGTGATCAGCTTGACCCGTCTCCCTCCCCTCCCCTTAAGAAGACAGTAAATATGAGACTCTGCCAGCATAATGGTCGGTCCAACCACCTACTCCTTGCCAAGGTATTATCAGGCCCAAGTCCTAGGAGAAAGGAAAGAAAACCACCTACAGAGCTGCCGTCCTGAATGTTAACCAAGTTATAAAGCTGAATAAAGTTAATCAGCGGCGACAGCCTTGGGTGGCATGTGCCTTGGGTCACAGCACTCAGGAGGCAAAGACAGGTGTATCTCTATTAGAGGCCAGCCTGGTCTACAGAGTAAGCTCCAGGCCAGCCAAATCAACAAAGCAAAACCCTGTCTTAAAAATAAATCAGTATCTGGGTGACAAGATCACATGCAATCCCCAGGCACTCCCAATGGCCCTTGACTCCTCAAGCCAGCAGGCAGAGGGACAGCCCTTAAAGAGATGGGAGCAAGTTAACCTGAGGTGATGTGAGCTAGCTGGCATCCAGGGTGATCTTGGGAGTTCTTGGTAGAGACGCCAATCTAGACTCTTCTGCAAGAGCAATAAATGCTCTTAACCACGGAGCCATCTCTCGAGCTCTTCTTTACACAATCATAAAGAGCTTAGAAAGGTGGCCACCTTGACCTGTCTCCCTCTCCACCCTAGTCTGGCAGTCACATCTCTCTCCAACCCTAAGGAATACTTGCCTCCCTCTGCTCTTAAGGCCTCCTAGCTCTGCCTGTGGATGCGCAAAGTGAGGGTGCCTGACATGTATACAGCAGCGTGGCGGAGGAAAGGGCTCTGGAGTGAAGTCGCTCTGTGATGAAACCTGGGCACGAACTGCAAAGGAGCGTCATGGAGAAAGCGCTCCGCTCCACCCCACCAGCCAGTGCTCCCAAGATTCCACAGGTGCCAGTGCCTGGCGCAGCCTTCCCCTGCCTGGTGTGGGAGCAGTGTACACCGGGGCCGGGGAGAGTTGTCTTTTCAGGCCCCTGGAATGAAGGAAACAACAGTCTCTCCCTCAAGCCCACACTGGGTGGAAGTCAGGCTGCTCATCTGGGTCCTCTGGGGAGAGGAGGTGGTCATTTAGAGGGACAAGGGGACCCTGCAAGGGCTCAGTATGCTGAGATCACCAAGTAGGGTGTGCATTGTTCTTAGGGAAAGTAAGCAATACCCAGGCCCCTTAGTACCCCTACAAGGGCCGCTCCCAGTACACACTTGTACATTCCAAAGCTGAAACTAGAAACAGACCTGGTTTTTGATAGGTTTTCCCTGTGTAACCCAGGCTGGATAAACTTGCTATAGTACGGTTGTCTTCAAACCCAAGATCCACCCACCTCATACTTTCCAAAAGTATCAACAACTTGGGGCTAGATAGATGGCTCAGTGGTTAAGAGCGCGTACTGCCCTTATAGAGGACCTCAGGGCCAGCACTCATGTGCCCATGCCCCTCCACAGACATTCATACACATAATTGAAAACAAAATAAATCTTTTGAACAACTTTTTCATAAATAATCAAGTAATCCAAGAGTCTGCTTGCTCTGCTGAGATTAGGTATGAAACCTGTCCACAGGGAGGAAAATCAAATAAAAAAATTGGTTTATTTGTTTGTTTTTCGAGACAGGGTTTCTCTGTGTAGCCTTGGCTGTCCTGGAACTCGCTCTGTAGACCAGGCTGGCCTAGAACTGACAGAGATCCTCCTGCCTCTGTCTCCCAAGTGCTGGGACCAAAGGCGTACACCACTACCATCCAGATCAAATAAAATATATTTTTTTAAATTATCATTTTTCTTTTTTCTATCTTTTTTTATTAGTTTTTATTGAGCTCTACATTTTTTCTCTGCTCCTCTCCCTGCCTCTCCCCTCCCCTTTAACCCTCTCCCAAGGTCCCCATGCTCCCAATTTACTCAGGAGATCTTGTCTTTTTCTACTTTCTACTTCCCATGTAGCTTAGATCTATGTAAGTCTCTCTTAGTGTCCGCATTGTTGTCTAAGTTCTCTGGGGTTGTGAATTGTAGGCTGGTTTTCTTTGCTTTATGTTTAAAAACCACGTATGAGTGAGTACATATGAGAATTGTCTTTCTGGGTCTGGGTTACCTCACTCAAAATGATATTTTCTAGTTCCATCCATTTGCCTGCAAATTTCAAGATGTTGTTATTTTTTTCTGCTGTGTAGTACTCCATTGTGTAAATGTACCACATTTTCCTTATCTATTCTTCAATTGAGGGGCATTTAGGTTGTTTCCAGGTTCTGGCTATGACAAACAAAGCTGCTATTAACATAGTTGAGCACATGTCCTTGTGGCACGATTGAGCATTCTTTGGGTGTATACCCAAAAGTGGTATTGCTGGGTCTTGAGGAAGGTTGTTTCCTAATTTTTTGAGAAATCGCCACACTGATATCCAAAGGGGTTGTACCAGCTTGCATTCCCACCAGCAATGCAGAAGTGTTCCCTTTTCTCACAGCCTCTCCAGCATAAGTTGTCATCAGTGTTTTTGATCTTGGCCACTCTTACAGGTATAAGATAGAATCTCAGAGTTGTTTTGATTTGCATTTCTCTGATGAATAAGGATGTTGAACATTTCCTTAAGTGTCTTTCAGCCATTTTAGATTCCTCTGTTGAGAGTTCTCTGTTTAGGTCTATACTTCATTTTTTTTATTGGATTATGTGTTCTTTTGGTGTCCAATTTCTTGAGTTCTTTGTATATTTTGGAGATCAGACCTCTGCCTGATGTGGGGTTAGTGAAGATCTTTTCCCATTCTGTAGGCTGTCATTTTGTTTTATTGACCATGTCCTTTGCTTTACAGAAGCTTCTCAGTTTCAGGAGGTCCCATTTATTAATTGTTTCTCTCAGTGTCTCAGAGTTTATATTTAGGAAGTGGTTCCCTGTGCCAATGCGTTCAAGTGTACTTCCCACTTTCTCTTCTATAAGGTTCAGTGTGGCTGGCTTTATGTTGAGGTCATTGATCCATTTGGACTTGAGTTTTGTGCATGGTGATAGATATGGTTCTATTTTCATTCTTCTACATGTTTATATCCAGTTATGCCAGCACCACTTGTTGAATATGCTTTCTTTTTTCCATTTGATATTTTTTGCTTCTTTGTCAAAAATCAGGTGTTCAAAAGTGTGTGGATTAATATCCGAGTCTTCTATTCGGTTCCATTGGTCCTCCTGTCTGTTTTTATGCCAATACCAGGCTGTCTTCAGTACTGTAGCTCTATAGTAGAGTTTGAAGTCAGGGATTGTGATGCCTCCAGAAATTCTTGTTTTGTACAAGATTGTTTTGGCTATCCTGGGTTATTTGCTTTTCAATATGAGGTTAAATACCATTATTTCAAGGTCTGCAAAGAATTTTCCTGGGGTTTTGATGGGCAGTGCATTGAATTTGTAGATTGTTTTTGGTAAGGTTGCCGTTTTTAGTATGTTAATACTACCTACCCAAGAGCATGGGAGATCTTTCCGTTTTCTGGTGTCTTCTTCAATTTCTTTCTTCAAAGATTTAAAGTTCTTGTTGTACAAGTCTTTCACTTGTTTGGTTAGAGTTACCCTGAGATATTTTATGCGATTTGTGGCTATTGTGAAGGGTGATGTTTCTCTGATTTCTTCCTCAGCCCTTTTATCATCTATGTACAGGAGGGCTACTGATTTTTTTTAAGTTAATCTTGTATCCTGCTACATTGCTGAAAGTGTTTATGAGATGTAGAAGTTCCTTAGTAGAATTTTGGGGGTTGCTTATGTAAACTCTCTTATCATCAGCAAATAATGAGAATTTGACTTCTTCTTTTCCAATTTGTATCCCCTTAATTTCCTTTTGGTGTCGTATTGCTCTAGCTAGGACCTCAAGAACTATATTGAATAGATATGGAGAGAATGAACAACCTTGTTCCTGATTTTAGTGGGATCGCTGCGAGTTTCTCTCCATTTAGTTTGATGTTGACTATTGGCTTGCTGTATGTTACCTTTATTATGTTTAGGTATGTTCCTTGTATCCCTGCAGTCTCCCAGACCTTTATCATGAAGGGATGTTGTGTTTTGTTGAAAGCTTTTTCGGCATCTAATGAGATGATCATGTGGTTTTTATTTTTTAGTTTGTTTATATGGTGGATTACGTTGACAGATTTTCATATGTTGAACCATCCCTGCATCTCTGGGATGAAGCCAACTTGATCATCGTAGAGATGGTTCTTGATGTGTTCTTGGATTCGATTTGCCAGTATTTTATTCAATATTTTTGCATCAATGTTCATGAGTGAGATCTGTCTGTAATTCTCTTTCTTAGTAATGTCTTTATGTGGTTTGGGTATCAGGGTAATCAAATAAAGTATTTTAATTTCATTGTATTTATTATTATGTAAACATGTTGTCTGTGAGTGAGTGCAGGTTTTCCAGTCCCCATGGCACACACTTCTCCTTCCCCCTTTACATGGGTTCTGGGAATGGAACTGGGGTCATCAAGCTTATAAAACAAGGGCTTTCACCAGCTGAGTCATCTCTCCAGCCCAGGCAAAACATTCTAAAATGTCGTCTAGAGGTCTAAGCCAGGAGTGGTGGCGCACGCCTTCAATCCCTGCTCTTGGAGACAGAGGCAGATAGATCTCTGAGTTCAAGGCCAGCTTGGTCTACTTCACAAACTCCAGGCCAGCCAGACCTAGGAAGACCCTGTTTCCAAAAGAAAGTAATCTGTGGAGGTTTAGTAACATGGCCCCTAAAAAATGCCAGCGAAATGGACTGAAGGAGCCATTGGAGCATTTCTGAAAGAATGGAACCCTCAGCTTGGTTGTGGGAGCCTCTGTCTTGGAAGCTGAGTCCAGCTCTGTTGCCCCTTGAGAGTTTCTTCTAAGCAGTTCTTTCTTTCTCTCTCTGTCTTTCTCTCTCTCTGTTTTTTGTTTGTTTGTTTTTTGAGACAGGGTTTCTCTGTGTAGCGCTGGCCTCCTGGAACTCACTATTTAGACCAGGCTGGCTTCAAACTTGGAGATCTAACTGCCTCTGCCTCCCAGGTGCTGGGATTAAAAGTTTCACTGTGTTTTAAAAGTCTGGGCCCAACTCAAACTTTTAATAAATAAATAAAAGCAAGTCTGACACTGTACTTGTGTGACCCTATCTGCTTGCCTACCCCTAATCCTGGTCCTTATTACAATAAAACTTTATTTATAAAGCAAGCAGGTAGCACATGGGCAAGTTTCCTTATTTGATGTTTCAAATACTACATTAAAGTATTATTTATCTTGATCTGTGAGTTTTCAGGTTCCTCGTCAACTCTTGAGTGAGCATGAATGTCTCACTTCCCTTAATCCTGGCTCAGGATCTGGGGGATCCTCCAGAGCCAGCGTGCCTGACAGCAAGCCCTATGGCTTGGGTGACTGCACTTACCTACATGACCAGTTTAATCTCATGTGACGCTCTTCATGGTGCATGGTGTTGAGTGTTACTCTTAGCCTTTGCATGTAACAAACCATTTCCTAAACAACCATTTCTTAGCTTCACAAATACACAGATCAACAACTGGGCTTAGATCGTCTTCAGAACTTAGCTGGACTGCTGAATTGTGCACCTACAGATAGGGACTTCCTTCTTGTCTAGCGATTAGTTGACTGTGCCTTCAGTTCTCCTCCAGGGAGGCTTCATCTTCCAGCAAGGCAGCTGGGCTTGATCACGGTACCCTTGGGGTTCCCACTGCCATGCGAGATCGAACCCAAGCACTCTTCAAGGCTCTGCAGGTTTCATGAGTACTTTTCTCCCGTGGACCAAAGCTAGTCACATACCCAGAGCCTGGATCAGTATGAGAGGGCACAGATAATCTGATACAGGCTGCCGACTGGTCGGAGGGCGTTACAGCTGCCACATAGAAGGTGCCACCTATCTACCCCATTTGACAGAACTGAACCTGTCAGGGGTCGTCCCCCACCCCCCACTGTGGCATTGCCTCCCTGTTTTCATTCAGTTGAACAACTTGTCTTCTGGGGCTACTGTCTGGGGGCCTGGAAACAGTACTCCACTCCCTCAAGTTGCTGCCTATCATCTAGGAAGTATTCCTGGCCTTTGTAAATGGCTATGGTCCCCGCCAGAGCCCCACTGCAGGGGAAACGATGAGCAGATTTGAAAAATATTGGCCCAAACAATTCCTACCAAGTCCTTTCCCCGAGGTGTCAGGTGAGGCCTGGGAGAGCATGGGATCTGGAGAGTAGAAAAAGAAGCAAAGAGAACCGGAGTGTGAAAAAGAAGAGGGGGGAACTTGCCATCTCCAAAGGACCCAAGTTTGACTCCACATCAGAAGGCTCACACAGCCTGTAACTCCACCTCGAAGGAGTCTGAAACCCTCTTCTGGCACCCATACTCATACACACGCACACACACCACACACAAAAGTAATAATCTTTTTTTTTTTTAAGAGAGTTTCCAGGGAGATAGGGAAAGGGGCACTGAGAGCTGTCGCCGCAGTCAGAACTGGGGAGGAGACAGGGACCACTGCCTCTGAGAGTGCTCTCCTTAGAGAGTTGGCCAGATGTCATCAGTGCCAGAGCCGACCAGGGACATGAGCTGGAGGTTGAGAGCTTTGAACTCAGAGGTCCTGGGGCAGGGGGAAGAGGGTCTGCAGTAAAGACTGTGGATCCAGAACCTTGAGGGTATCAGGGAGCACAGACCCCACAAGGTCCTGAGCAGGAGGCAGCCCTTTGCTGAAGTCACTTTGCAAGAACTTCTTGCTAAATTACCAGGAGTTCTGTGTGCTGGCTATAACATGGCTTTCTACCAGGACTTAAAGCATATTACAATTCCATGCATTCTGCCACAAACTAAGGAAGGGGCTGGAGAGTTGGCTCAGCAGGTAAGAGCACAGGCTGCTTTTACAGAGGACCTGGTCTCCATTTCCAGCAGCCATAACCATCCATAACTCCAGTTCCAGGGGATCTGACCCTTTCGTCTGACCTCTGTGGGTACTGGGAATGTACATGACACACATACGTACTTGCAGACAAAACATTCATACACATTAAAAACATTAACAAAAATACTAAGGAATGGGCTAAGGATGTAGCTCAGTAGGTAGAGTGATTACAAGAAGCCCTGGGGTTGATCTTTAGCACTATAAAACCCAGGCACGATAGCACATGCCTGTAATTCCAGCACTTAATGCAGAAGCAGGAGGATCAAAAGTTAAAGATCATCTTCAAATGAGAGCTTACTCAGGCTAACTTGGATGTTCCTGCAACACCTTCCTGATGGCACACTGCCCACGCTCACACTTCTGAAGTCCTATGTGTCAGGTTTCATCATGAGCCAACACATCTCAGGACAGGAGAGGGTTCACCAGATATGCAGATACGCAGTTGGATCCTTGGAGCTTTTATGATTCTTGCCTTAGGGAGAGGGGCGCTGACTGAAAAAGAGACAAGTAGGGATTATCCCTAGACTAGCAGGTTCCCAACTAGCCTGAAGTCTGGCAACAGCAATTTTGTTCCCAGTGACTTACAGATCTGGAAGTGAAGGGTGGGGACCCAGGTGTACTGGTGGAAGGGAAGCATCTTAGTCACTGTTCCATTGCTGTGAAGAGACACACGATCACAGCAGCTCTTACAAAGGAAAGCGTTTAATTGGGGCTGGCTTACAGTTCAGAGGTTTAGTTCATTACCATCACAGCAGGCAGCAGTCATGGCAGCAGCTATGGCAGACATAGTGCTGGGAGCAGTAGAACTATATCTTGATCCATCCAGATGGATGGAGAGAGGGAGAGAAAGAGACAGAGAGAAAGAGACTGGGCTTTCAACACTTCAAAGACCATCCTGATGACACATTGCCTTCAACAAGGTCCCACCTACTCCAACAAGGGCACACCTCCTAATCCTTCTAATTCTTTCAAATAGTGATTCTCCCTGGTAACTAAACGTTCAAATATGTGAGCATATGGGACCAGGATAAAGTGGTCCCCAGCCATCTGTCTCACTTCCCTTGGTCTTCGTTCTCACCACCTCTGTCTGGGGGACACCAGGACATCTTCTCTCACTCTTTTTTTTTCCAAGACAAGGTTTCTCTATGTAGCTTTGGAGCTACACATAGAACTGGAACTCGCTCTGTATAACAGGCTGGCCTCAAACTCACTGAGATCTGCCAGCCTCTGCCTCCCAAGTGCTGGGATTAAAGGCGAGCACCACCACTGCCCAGCTTCTTTATTCTGCTCTTAATCATTGACATTAACTCTTCATTTCACACATCACACAGCATGCAGTCAATATATTTCAATAGATAGATAGGGAGGGTATGGAATAAATACAAGTTACAGAGGTTGTAGCTGTGTTCAAGCCTGTACTGGTAAAGATAATAAACCAAACCAGTACCAGGAAGGGAGCAGCTGGTGGAGTCAGGTGTGAGAGCAAAGGTGCAGAGTTCAGCTGTTAGGTAAAAAGGGTAGACCTGGTCTGGAGCAGGAATGGGACACATGCAGGTCCAATGGGCAAACAGAGAGATATGCAGGCAGTTAAGTAGAAAAACTTAGGGAACCCAACCAAGTGAGAGAGCCCTTGACCCCGACACACTTGCCAGGTATCAGATGGTAGGTTGCTGTAGGCCACGGCACCCCACTGTCAGGTGTCTGTTACATGGTGAGGGCCAAGCAGAGGAGCTGCGCCATTTTCCTCTCGCTGGTCTGTCTATCAAGTTTTTAGGTCTAGCTTCCTTGATTTTTATATGCAGTTTCAGTTCTTCCTCCTAAACTTACAGGGACAGTCTCTCAGGAAGAAGCCACATAGCGGTCTCTGCTGAAGGCTGGACCTGACAGCTCCCGGGTCCACCAGCAGCTGCGTTTTTCCTCCTCTCCCAAAGCAGAGTTAAGGCTGCTTGTACAAGGTTTTTCACAGCCGGAAAATCCTCTATTAAATCAATATGGAGTAACTTGGAGGACAGCGTAGCCTGATCTCAACAGCAGGGCACAGTCAAATTCCTCCACAGCCACAGTGGCCAGTGCTCAGGCTATGTTTGTTGTTCCAGTGGCTAGAGTCCAGAGAAGAATGGAGGGAGGGGCCATCTCCACTCCTAAATCAGACACAGAAGGACAGTTGGGGGAGGGGAGTTCACAACATGATATGACCATGTGGTACTTCCAGAGGCTGCAAATGGTCGATACGGAGACATTGGTGAGGGACAATGGGACACAAGACGTCATGGTGTTCTATGGAACTGGCCATGGAGGTTGTCTGACAACAATCTGAGATCCCAGGATTCAAGAGCAGTCCGAAATCAGGGTGTCCTGGTGGTCATGGTGATACCAGGGCTTGGCCCCCCCACTCCCTGAAAATGAGCATGGTCCTCTCCCATAGCTCCACTACAGGACGAGAGGTGACAAATCACATCAGTCACGGCCCAGAGAGTTGATAGGGGCTGGAGGGGAAGCTGCTGATGTGCGCATGTGTGAGCTGCAACATATACGTGGCAGTTTTCAAGAACTGGTCCTCTCCTTCCACCGTGTGGGTCCTGGGGACCGAACTCAGGTTATCAGGCTTGGCAGCAGGCGCCTTACCCACTGAGCCACCTTGCCTGCTCCGCTCTCACCCTCGGTGGGAAGGCTGCAAATGACAGCTGCAGGTGCCATATTTCCAGCACGGAAGGAAGTCACAGGAAGAGGAAAAATCGCCACTATTTAGAAAGTTTCTGGTTACCATCGTTTGCAGCGATGCCCTGAGCTGTCCCTGTTCTGCTTCTGAATCAGGAAATCCATGCCTTTTTTTTTTTTTTAATGATTTCAAACTCGGTGTTGCTTGTCAATATCCAAAAGGTGTGTAACTAAAGCTGTGTCACTTAGATACAGGTTGCCACTGAAGTGTCCCCAGCCATCGCGTGCTCTCCATCATCTTCACAAACCCACCTTAAATCACATAATCTTCCAGACTTGGTGAACTGTGGCTGGAAGGTCAGTGGCATAGGTCCTCACAGAAAAATCCTGTCTGACTTTTTTTTGTAAACAAACACTTCTCTCACAAAGTTCCAGTCCACTTATCCTTCATTCTAATGAAAGCAAGTTCCCACCTTCACTTCGACTTAAAAGAAATAGAAAGGGTACCTCCTGCCCTGTGACTATCAAAACTATAACAAGACAAGAACAGTAACAATATGGCCAGTGGTTTGGGAATCCAACCATGGCAGGGCCAGGTCAAGGTCCACCTGACATTCATGCTCTCTTGTTGGATGAGACCTTCCCATGATGCCCCGGGCTCCTGCTGAGTTGGTGGTATTTTTGTTTGTTTTAAAGCAGGGTCTCCGTATTAGCCCAGGCTGGCCTTGAACTCATGAAGGAACCACCTACCTTCCTGCTGGGCATTTATTTTAAAGTCATCATGAGACACAAACGACCAAGCAAACTTGACTAGGAAGTCCAAGGCTCACGGGTGCTATTGAACAGAACTTGCCAGAAACTCGGTCTGCCCAGGGTGAGCCGCACCATCCCCTTTCTCCTACCTGATGGCTTGGCTGAAGCAAACAAACAAGCACCTGCCAGAATGGAAGACAACTCCGTGATCAGTGGCCCGGGACGGGGACAGGCTGATAGAAACGCCTCTGTGGGGTCTTAAGTATCTCTGAGGTAGCCTTGTCTCAAGGCCCTGCCCTTCCATCCTTACCCTGTTTGATTTACAGGGACCAGACATAAAGCAAGTCATTTCAGTACCACTTGAGGACAGACTCAGCACCAAACTTTGAGCCTTGCAGCAAGGATGACCAACCTTTGGAGCTCACGAGCCACACTGTCATCTACACAGTTTATTCACAAGAACAACACTGTTAAGTTAACAAAAAATAAAAATCACAAGACTCCTAATTTTTTAGTATACTCTTTTCTTGTCGTGCTTATTTGTGTGCATCCATGTGCCCACGTGTGCACATATGTAGGAGGACGACTTTCAGGAGTTGGTTATCTCTCTCCCCCGAGGGGGTTCCAGTACCAACCTCAGACCATCAATCACCTCCTAAGCTGTCTCATCAACCCTTGTAATGTCTTCAGTAAGTTTCCGAGTTTGTATTGAGCATATTCATATCCTAAGCCATGTGTGGCCTCGACCATGACTTTTAGACAATGGAGGCACCGTGGTGGGGGCTGTGATCCAGAAGCCTAGACTCCACTACTCATGAAGCCTGTCCCCAGAAAGCCCTGCTGTCACAGGAGTTTCTCTTCCTTATAGTTGGTTCTTTGACATCCACAGTGAGAGGCCACCACACCTCCATGTTGAGAATAGATCCTAGGGGCTGGAGAGATGGCTCAGCAATTAAAGGTCCTTGTTGCCCCTGCAAAGGTCCTGGGACTGGTCCCAGGATGCACATGGCAGTTCACAGCCATCCAGAACTCCAACAGCCTCTTCTGCATGTACATTCAGATACACGAAATAAAAATATGCACATATATAAAATAAAAAATAAGTCTTTAAAAACTAATCCAAACAGATCTTAGATCCACATCCCAACTCTAGAACAATCTGGGGTCTACTGACTCTGAAAATGCCCTTTGGCCTCTTTTGCCCCAGTGGTGGCCACCCTCCCTACAGCCATACCTCCCCTGTCCCTGGACTTCTGTTATCCCCTAGCTCTGAAGTGATGCTGAGGGAGAGGTGGTCCAGGGACTCCACCCAGTAAGGAGGACTAAGCGGAGGAGGAGGAGGGCCAGCCCAGCCTCCGCTCCTTCCTTGTCCAGGATCTCTGGCCCAGTGAATTCTCAGAAGCAGGACCAGGTGCTATCAGGGTCTGAAGCTTTACGTCCCCAAGGCTCCAGGAGCAGGCGATACTGTGATTCTGAGTATTGGTCAGGTTGGGCTGAGGTGGCTTGAGGACAAAACACACAGAGTCCAAGGAGGGGATGATCTTCAGTGGAAGAAGGAATGGGCTCTTGGCGTCTCCCTTCCCATTCTGACTAGGCAGGGGGACTGGTTGGGGAGAGGAGCAGCTATTCAGAAGGGTTTAGCCAGACATGGTGACACACGCCTTTAATGCCAGCACTTGGGAGGCAGGAGCAGGTGGATTTCTGTGGTCTACAGAGTAAGTTTGAGGTAGAAGGACCCTGTCTCTAGATGAAGAAGAGGAGGACAAGAGGGTTTAGGTACCCCTGAAGACTTGGCCACCCTTGCCATAAGGCTTCATCCTTCACAGCAAGGGCCTTTGGACCTTCTCAGTTCTCTGTTCTGCTGAAAGCTTGCTCAGTGAGGTAGGCCTGGGGTTAGGGTCCACTTGGTAACAGGAAGCAGCAGAGCTTATCACTGGGGCCTCAGAACTCTCGCTCTACTTGAATGGCTTCCAAGTCTCTGTCCTTTCCAAGTCTCAAGTCTAAAGCCCCAGGACAATCGATCAGGAAGCCCCAGTGTAAGTGACAGCCAGATATTCAAGCTCTCCTGATGAATGAGACCTTCCCATGATGTTCTGGTCTCCTGCTGAGTTGGTGGTGGTGGCATTTTTGTTTGTTTTAAAGCAAGTTTATTAGTCCAGGCAGGCTTTGAACTCATGAAGTAGCCACCTACTTTCCTATGCCCATAGTGTCTCTTCACCTGTATCCCGTGTCCATGAACAATTTTACTTCAGTCAGTGGCAGAGTAGTCGAGTGGCCTTGGTCTCCGCTGCTTATCTCTTACCACCTGTCTCCTGGCTTTCACCATCCCCCGTTTCTCACCTCTCAGGAGCAGAAAGATGGGATGAGTCACTTGTGACTAAATGTGATGGGTGTTTCACTGCAACCGAGGCAGGCTGGGAAGGATGTTAACCGGCCTCCTAGAAGGGCAAAGACAAGGCACCCTCAAGTGTGTTCATACTATGTCTGTGTTAATAATTTTCTGTGCAAAGTCCCGGTTTCTGAGTGCCTTGTTCATGCCAGGACTGGGTGCCAAGGCTACAGTGGGCAGCAAAGCCAGACTGTTGCCCAAACTCAGCTCCTGGGAAGGAGGAAAGCCATATTGTTCGTGCATGGAGGCAGAGCACAGGGCTCAGAGTGTGGTCTTGGAGGCTTCCAGAGGCTGAAGGAGCTAAGACACTATAGCATCCCTGGGGAGGGTGAGGCCCTGACTTATGAGGGGTTGGCTTTCTCTTGGTCCATCTCGGCCTCACTCCACAGCCTGTACCCCATGTCTGATCTCTGCCTGTTCCTACCCACTTCTGCCACCCACTTCCTTCCAGCCTCTGTCTCTTCAAGGACCTCGGCTCTTCAGGAACCTTTCCCACACCTCCCTGCATCTAGCTGACCCAACTCAACTAGTGCCCCTGTCGCAGACAGACACCAAGTAGGGTCCTTGTCAGTGAAGTCATCAAGGACACAGAGACCCTGGGGTGTCCCCTACATGGGGAGAGGTGCTGCCAGAGCTGAACAAGAACCAGGAGTAGTGGCACATGCCCGAAACCCCAGGACTTGGCAGGTGGAGGCAGTAAGATCAGTAGTTCAAAACCATCCTCAGCTATGTAGGGAGTGTGAGCAAGCCTGAGCTATAGGAGACCCTGTCTCAATAACAATAACA
Source organism: Ondatra zibethicus (assembly GCA_004026605.1). NCBI lineage: Eukaryota > Metazoa > Chordata > Mammalia > Rodentia > Cricetidae > Ondatra > Ondatra zibethicus. The sequence goes on along the minus strand of PVIU01005746.1, from coordinate 40,939 downwards.
AAGTTGAACATGCACCGAAATCCTCTGAGCAGGGCCCAGTGGCTGGATGTGAGCATCCTCCACCTCGTGCTGGGTATCAAACCCAGGACTTCATGCATAAACAGGCCCTCTATAACTAAGCTATACCCAAGCACAGGCCATGCTTTTCTACAGAGGCCCAGGGAGGCCTATTGCCTGACCACAGCTCCAGTCCCAGGGCTTCTGGCCTTCACTCGGGCTCTCTTCCCAAGCACACCGCTTTCTAGAATCAGTTATGGAGGGGGCCATCCCTGGCCTCTATTCTGCCTTTTCTGGAAACCTCAAACTTCCTCCCTTAGTACCTGTGTCATAGTCTTCTTGTTCTCTTCACTTTCTTTCAATGTGTGTGTGTGTGTGTGTGTGTGTGTGTGTGTGTGTGTGTGTGTGTGTGTGTGTGTAGAGGAATTCTAATATATATTCTATTACACATACACACACACACACACACACACACACACACACACACACACACACACAATTATTCCTGGCTGGCCTGGAACTTGCTATGTAGACTATGATGGCCTTAAATCTGTTGAGATCTACCTGCTTCTACCTCCTGAGTGCTGATAGAATTAAATGTGTGCATCATCATACCCAGCCATTTGCATATATACTTTTTTTTTATTTTTCGAGACAGGGTTTCTCTGTAGTTTTGGAGCATGTCCTGGAGCTAGCTCTTGTAGACCAGGCTGGCCTTGAACTCACAGTGATCCACCTGCCTCTGCCTCCCTAGTGCTAGGATTAAAGGCATGCGCCACCATTGCCCAGCTGTATATATACTTTAAATTGTACTTTTTGCATGCATGTATATGTGTGACTATGAGTGTGACATGGTACATGTGTGGAGGTCTGAAAGAAGACAACCAATAGGAGTTGGCTCAATTCTTCTACCATGTGGATCAGCTTGGTGACAAGCTCCTTTATCAACTTAGCCATCTTGACAGGCCATATTAATATACTGTAACTGGTAAATAGTAACGGTGCATATGTGTGGGGTACAGTGTGGCATTTCAGTGCATGTAAACAATGTCTACTGATCAGATCAACGTAAGAAACTCATACTGGCTGGGTGGCGGTGGTGGCACACACCTTTAATCCCAGCACTCAGGAGGCAGAGGCAGGCGGATCTCTGTGAGTTCAAGGTCAGCCTGGTCTACAGAGCAAGTTCCAGCACAGCCAGGGCTGTTACACAGAGAAACCCTGTCTCAAAAGAGAAAAGAAACATATACTGCACCCCAGACATTTATTATTCCTTTCTGTTGGAAATGTTCCAAAGTCCTATCCACTCGCTACCCTGAAATATCCAGTGAATTACCGTCGACTCTGGTCACCTCACCATGCTATAGTCTTCCTATCAACCTCACCTACACCCATCAACCACCCTCCCTCCCCCACAGGTTCTTTTCAAAAGTTTTACCAACGTGGAGAACAATTAGCTCTGTGTTAGGGTACACACTATGATACACTTGGACACAAGTCCTTACTGCCATCACCGCAGGGGACCAGCATCACTCCTGCGGTTTTCCTACCCTCTTCCTCCTGCCTCACCCGTGTTGAGTAATTCATCTTTGTCACTATGGATTTGTTTGCATTTTCTAGAGTTTTGTACATACACGATAATCACAGAGCCTGCGCTCTTTTGTCTTGCTTTCTGTTCTTGTTTCCAAGGCAGAGTCTCTCTGCGTAGCCCTGACTGTTCTGGACTCCCTCTGTAGACCAGGCTGGCCTCGAACTTGGAGATCCTGCCTTTGCCTCTCAAGTACTGGGATTAAAGGCGTTTGCCACCACTGCCCAGTGCTGCTTCTGCTCCTTTTCTTCTCCTCCTCCTTCTCCTCCCCCTTCTTATTCTTCTATCATGATAGTTATTTTGGAATCCTTGGTATATCATGTATCAATAATGTATTCCTTATTATCATGCAGCTTACACTGCACAGGTATATCACAATTGGAGTAGACTCATGTATCACTCAAGGACAAGGATGCAATCTGAGAAAAGCATCACTGGGCAATTTTATCACGCTCTGAGCATCAGGAAATATCTTTACACAAACTAGGACAATGATATATTGCTAAGCCAGAAACAACCTCAGAACCATCAGCTCCTTGGTTGACTAAAATATCCCTGACTACCACTGGCTGCTACAAACAAAAGCAAAAAGCAAAACCTGTCAGTCATGGTGCCTAACAACTGTAATCCCAAAAGAGAACTGAGAGTTTGAGACTAGCCTGGGCAACATAGGAAATCTAAGGCCAGCCCAGACTCCAATAGCAAGAGTCTGACTCAAAAATAAATTAAGCTAGACATGGAGGCACACACCTGTAAACTCAGTATCCAGGAGGCTGAGGCAAGGGGTCTGATGTAAGTTCAAGGCCAGTATGAGCTACATAGCAAACGCCATACCAGTCAAGCCTACAAAAGGAGACGCCGCCTCGGGTAAGTTAGATGGCTGGACAGGGAAAGGTTCAGTCCCTAGGAGCCACTTAGCGGAAGGAGAAGAACAGCTGTAAAATTGTCCTCCAGTCTTGACGCACACACCTTGGCACAAGTGCCCACCAGGCACATTTTCTAAACTAGTGATGATTGGCATCCCCCCCAGGGGTGTGTGAGGGTTCCAGCTGCCTCAGACACCTCTCAGGTGTGTGCTTTAATTCCCATATTCCGGGTGACTACTGACGCTGAGTGGCTGTTATCTGTGGTTACCTGCTCTGTTCCTTTGAAGGAACTTAAACTTTTTTTTCTTTTTTGAGACAGTACCCAGCACTAACTGTTGGCCTTACCTCAGGACATAGCCTTGAACTTCTGATTCTACTTCCTCTACCTCCCAAGTACGGGGTTCACAGGCATGCTGGCACCACTATGGGTTTTATATGGAGCTGGGTATGGGCCCCGGGGCTTCATGCACAATAGGCGGACATCCTACCAACTGATCCACATCTCCAGCCATTCAAGTATTTTACCCATTTTTCACTCCTTTTTTTTGCCAATAGGTTTTATTTTATTATTATTTTAATGTTTTTTAAATTAGGATCACACATTAGAGTTTTTCATTCTTTTTTTAAGATTTATTTTATTTATTCATATTTTTGTGTGTGTCTGTATGCCAGGTGTATATGGGTGCCCAAGAAAGGTAGACTGGAACATTGGATCTCCAGAACTGAAAATACAGACAGTTATGATCCACTTGACATGGGTGCTGGGATCTGAACTCTGATTCTCTGAAGGAGCAGCAAGTGCTCTTCACTTCTGAACCATCGAGTTGTTTATTCTGGATCATGACACTTTGTCAGAATTGTGCTTTGTTTTCCCCGCCCTCCATCTCTTTCTCAAGCCCTGGCTGTCCTGGAACTCCATGTACAGACCAGGCTGGCCTGAGACTCACAGAGTTCTGCCTGCCTCTGCCTCTCTGCCTCCTGAGCGCTGCGGTTAGAGGTGTGACCATCCCACCAGGACAGAATTATGCTTTAGAAGTGTCTTCTCCCAGACTGCACTGATCTCCTCATTTCTTCCTTGGACATTTTTTGGAGCAGAACTTCTTGATTTAGATGGAATCCAGTTCATTTTGGTTCTATACCTAAGAAATATTCATTTCCCTCCCATGCCTGGCCCCAAGCCTGCTTACCCTCCTTGCTCAATCAGTGGTAAAGCAAGGGAGGGAGTAAGGGAGGAAGCAGGGAAAGGGACACAAGACATGGGAGAACAGGGGTTACTGGGGTTCTGGAGAAAGTGCACAAGCAATGCTTTCTTTTTTTCTTTCTTTCTTTTTTTCCACTTGAACCCAGGCCTTCATGCATACCATGCAAGCATTCTGCCATCTGGGTCACACCCTCAGCCCCACATTGCTTCTTCAGAGAAGAAAGAAGAAAACTAGTTGGGCCTAGGATCCCACAAGTAGGTCAGGAGCAGGCGGCAAATTCCAGAGGGAGCCCTGGTGGAGAGGGTGGGAATCTCCAAGGGAGACTTGAAGGGTTCTGAAGTTCTGATCTCCTGCCACCTATTGAAAAGTCACCCTCCCTCTATCTCTCTCCCCCTCCTTTATTTCTTCCCCTACCTCTCCCCTCCAATTTTCCTTTTTCAGATTTATTTAATTTTTAACTATATGTATGTGTGTGAGAACGTGCATATTAATACAGGTGCCTTTGGTAGCCAGAAGAGGGTGTCAGGTCTCCTGGAGCTGGAATTACAAGTCATTGTGAGCTTCCTGACATGGGTACTGGGAACCAAATTCTGGTCCTCTGCTGTAACAAAATATACTTTCAGCAGCTGAACTGTCTCTCCAGTCACCTCCCCCAATTTCCCTTTCAAATAAAGTCACATGTAGAACAGGTTGGCTTCAAACTCACTTCCTTGAACTCCAAATCCTCTTGCCTCCGCCTCCTAAGTGCTGGGATCCCAGGCAAATGCTACTATAGCTCTAGCCTCTCCCATCTTCTCCCTCCCCCCCCCACACCCCTTTCTGTCTTAGCTGTTTGCAAGTTGACTTTGGCTCTCTTCTGAGAGTGCTTAGCTCATGTCCTCTCCTGGGGTCTTCCTGGCTTCTCCTGTGACCTTGCAAAAGTCTAGGATTCTGCACAGTGAGCTGTAGTCTTTTGTGTCCTGATGTCTGTCTTCCCCTTATACGTGGCTCCTTGTGTCTTAACCAAGCCGCCACAGAATGTTCACAGACATTTTTAATACCTCCCTCCTCGGTGACCTCAGGTTTGGTGGAAAGGAAAAAAGGTGTAGATGTGGACTGCCTGGCAAAGATTACTCATACCTTTGAAGATTCCAAGGTCCTAAAGGGATTTTTGCTGTCCCCACCCGGTCTGCCAGGACAAGCTGTTTGAAACAAGGGAGGAGACAGGTCACAATAACACCATCATTCTTAAATCTTGAGTGGCGGTTGTTCAAATCACAGATGACCAAAACCAGGAGAGAGGGACACTCCAGCCCCGGGGCAATGTCAACTTCCTCAAGCTTTGTTGATCACAAGAGGTAACTTAAAGCAGAACACATCTTTGGACACCTTTCTTCCTTTTGAGACAGCACCCAACCCTGGTTGTAATCTTAGCTGCTCAACAGACTATCTGCTCTGGATTTCATGTGGTTGAAATCAAAGTGTGCACTATCTGGGCTCTTTCTGGACTGGGAAAGACCCTGTTCTAGGCTTTTCAGAGTGAGAGCAGGCTCTGGTTCCTTGAGGTTGTTGGATGGGGATTCCTGAGCCATTGTAGGTGTCATCAGAAGTCATCCTTGGCTCCTCATGATCACTCTGGTCTCTTGGGTCTGTACTATGTTCAGGCAAGAAAGGAACCGGGGCCCTTACCCACTCTGGTCTCTCTGGCTGTCTTCCTATTCTTGAGACAATTCTGTGTTTCAGGGCTCATGCACCTAGATTATCAGGGTATCCCCCAATTCAAGGTCCATGGTCTTTTGTTTTGTTTTTCAAGACAGGGTTTCTCTGTGTATCTCTGGCTGACCTGGAACTCAAACCAGGCTGGCCTTGAACTCACAGAGATCCGCCTGCCTCTGCCTCCTTGAGTGTGTGCACCACCACCACCCAGATGGCCCATGATCTTTTTATTTTTTAAAAAAATTTGCTGGCATGTATGCTGTACACCACTACATGTCTGGTGCCCATAGATGCCAGAAGAGGGTGTCGATCCCTTGGAACTGGAGTTCCAGACTATTAGGAGCCACTATGATTGCTGGGAGCCAAACCCAGGTCCTCTTCAAGAGTATCCAGTGCTCCTAAGTGCTGAGCCATTTCTCCAGCCCCAAGGCTCATGAACTTAATAAAGCCCTTTTGCCAGTGACCTAATGTAGTCACAAGTTCTAGGGACAAGGTGAACATCTTGGAGCAAAGGGCCTTTGCTTGTCACCACAGGGCCTCTGGCCCGGTTCTCACCCTTCTTCCTCAACTTGTTTCTGTGTTGTCTCATTCTGTCCCCTGCAGCCAACAGCCAGGAAGATAAGACACCCTTTTCCAGGATATTCAGTTACACACTCAGTGGGCGAAGGTACTCACTGTCAAGACAACCTGAGTTCAATCCCAGAACCCACAAGGTGAAGGGAGAGAATGAATTCCTACTGGTTGACCTATAGCCTCCATAAGCACTCCATGGTATGTGTACACACACAAATAAATATAAAAAAATTAATTGCATTATTCTGAGACCAGTCCACTTTGAACATCCAAGGCAAAGCCCTGGCTGGTCCAAAATTCTGAGCATGCATATTCTGGGCAGGAAAGGTAGAAATGTTGGACAAGACCCAGCCTGGCCAGACCCGGAAGTCAAGGAGTCAGCCCTGAGACTATAGGAGCAAGCTCTGTTAGGTCCAAAACCCGTAACCAAGGTTTGGGGTCTTCATCACAAGGCGCCGCCTCTTCTCCAGATATATGAGAGGGTTCTCTTTCACTCCACTTAATTCATTCAGATGAGATCATTCCAGATTATTGTCCCAGGGTGCAGCTGTACTATTGCCCTTTATCTAAGCCTCACTGTATTCCTCAATAAAATGAAAATAATAATAATAATAATAATAATAATAATTTGTGCCTGGCCTGCCTAGTTAGAGCTTCAGAGGGAGCAGACAGGAGGGAATGCACGAAGAGGATTCTTAGTGTGTGTGTGTGTGTGTGTGTGTGTGTGCCTGAAAGGTACCTCAGCTCTCCAGCCCCTCATCTCTCTGGCTAGCAGTGCCATGGCACAGATATCTGGCCGACTGGCATGGGAGCAGGGCTGTCCAGAATGCACCTGGCCAAGCTCTAGTCTGAAAAGGCAGCCATTCAAGGTTGGCTTGGCCAGAAGCCGGCTGATGAGAGACAGGGAGCCCTGTGCTCTGGAGGGAAGGAGACCCATGTGGCCTCAGTGTGGAGCTGAGCTGTCAGCCTGGGAGGGTAGCAGGCTGGCTGGGAGGGGGAGGTGTCTCAGAAGGAAGACTGAGCTAGTGTTTGAGGCCTAGGGGCTGAAAGGCTGCTGTGTGTCCCATGCTAACTGCCTGGCAGGCAGGGATGTGACTCATTGGTGGCCAGGGGAGAGTGCAGCCTGGGTTCAGCTGTCCTGGATAGGGGGCCCACTGCCCACCCAGTGTGTATGTATGCCAGTATAAGTTGAGATGGGTATGATGGTGCCAGGGCTCTTAGGACTCCTTGCAGTACCCACATCCTGTCCCCTTCTGACTATAGCTGTGGCAAGACTGTCCCTCATCCCGGGCAGTGGCCTGTGCTGGTGTTGATCCCCTGCCTCCATCCCATGTTTAACTTCCTGGGCTCTGTACACCAGGAAGGGCAGTCCCTAGTCTTAGCTGTTCCCACTATGATAGAACAAATGGAGGGAGTGACAGACAGTGTGTTAAGATGATGATAGCCCCTCGAGAGAACATTTGAAGTGGATTTGTTTGTTTGTTTGTATTTGTTTTTGTTTTTTGAGACAGAGCTTCTCTGTGTAGCCCTGACTGTCCTGTAACTGGCTATGTAGACCAGGCTGGCCTCAAACTCACAGAGATCCGCCTGCCTCTGCCTCCCGAGTGCTGAGATTAAAGGCGTGCGCCACCACCGCCCGGCTTGAAGTGGGTTTTTAAAGGCAATCAGGAGTTCACACAATGTAGAAGGCCACAATACATTTGAGCAGAAGGAAGGCAGGATCTTAGAGAACCAGAGGAAGACAGGTTTGCTGGAGTGATAACTGGGCAACACAAGCTATTAAAGGTTTGTGAGTAGTGCCAGGGATCCTGGAATAGGCACAGACTTGAGGACTGGAGGTGATAAAACAGACTGCACTGGGATACAGAAGGGGCCTGTTGGGTCCTGAGCCTATTCCCAAGCAGCCAGTCATGGGCAGGTATAGACTCATGTGTAAGTTACTGGGTGTGCAAGTATCTCAGAACTTAGAGTATACGTGTCCATGAGTGTTCAGTGTGTCTATGAATGTTACTGTATTCAGGTGTAGTTTGATCTTATTGTATATGTAAATGCCTGGATACATGTGTTCACGGTCTGGGTCATTTGTACATCTGTGTGGTTTTATCCACAACAGTGTGGGAGTGTGCATTTGTGTATCTGCCTGTGCGAGAGAAAATGTTTGTGTGTACGTGTGCCCTACCTAAAGGAGCTGGGGTACAGCCTCAGGACACCGGCAATACCAGGAACCAACAAGAGTGAGCTCTTCCACTCCTTCTTGGCCCTCCCAGTCAGGTTTTATTCTGCCTCGCTGCTCCTGGATCCTGAGTTGTATCCTCTGAGTGACAGCCACCCTATACTTTCAGAGCATGGGTGACCTCAGCTGTCCTCAGACTAGCTTATTTGTGCTTGAGCACAAAAAGGAACCAGAAAGCTGGCCAGCCCCAGAGGTGTTGTGTCCATCTTCCACTGGCTAGCCCAGGGTTCCTCCCCATCCCAGAAAGAGGTGTCTAGATAACTTGAAGGAGTTGCCCACACAGCACCACCCCTTCCTCCTTCCTCCTGGGCTCTGCATCAGAGCAGCTGGTCTTCTATCTGAGCTGGAGAGTCCAGCTGGAGCCTTGGCATAAGTGTCAAACCTCCGAGGTATCGAGTGAACCTCCCGAGCAGAGTTGTTAAGAATGGTAGACTCACAACAGAGGTGGCTCACACCTTTAATCCCAGTACTCAGGATCCAGTAGCAGGCAGATCTTTGCATTTCAGGCAAGCCTGGTCTACAGAGGGAGTTCCAGGACAGCCAGAGCTACATAGAGAAACCTTGTCTCAGAGGAGGGGGAAAATGGTGGACTCGTTCGAAGGATCTACCCTTCCCAGCTGCTCCTGGGGGCTGCTATCTATAGAAGGAGAATTATGACCCAGGTCTGGTCAGTCACACTACCTCAACCCTGGGATATTGGTCTAGGCTGGGGCAGATGACACAGAGAGAGACCAGTGAAAGTCCCTCCCTGGGATTTTGTATGTGGACATGGGGTAGATGGGAGTTGAGATGAGGTGATAAATGCCCAAGGACATTCTGAAGCCTGCCACTATCCTTCTTGTGAAAGGGCAGGTCGGCTATACAATGTTAGTGGTATTTCTATTATATGGGCTAACAAGTTCCTTTTGCTTAAGCTACTTAGAGTCGGGTTACCATCACTGAAAGTCGGAAGTCCTGGACTATGTCTTGCCTGAGCCACATGGGATGCCACAGATACCTTGCCTGACCCCTAACATCCCTCGTAGTCCCTCCTTGGCTTCGTCAGTTTCCACCTAGATGTCTTACTATCAGTGTCCGATCTTCTCAAGCTTCTAAACCTACCTCTGCTTTCTGTACCATCACCTGCTTCATGAGAAATTGGAGCTTCCTTCGCTATCTGGCCCCAATTTCCTCCGTAGCTGCTTCCCTGTACTGTCTCCTCCCTGGGGCCTCACGAAGATGTGTCCCTCTTCAGGCCGTTCTCTCAGCTGACCAACAGGGCTGCAGAATGCTCCAGGCTGCCCCACATCAGAGCTGCCTGGGAAAATGAAGAGATGCTTTCTCCACAGCTTCCCAGACAGCTCTGCTCTGTCTGGCCTCGGGATGGGTGCTGTGACTCAGCACTGCCACCTCCTCAATTGTTGAGACTTAGCTCAACAATTGTATGGGACAATCAAAGGTCATTTGGGTTTTCTGGAACTGGGACTGGTTGCCTGACTTCCTCCATTTCTGGTTCATCCCCTTGTGATCTGCATTTCTTTGGAGTCCAGTCTTCTCTGGTGTCCTGAGCGTGCTATGTCAGAAACATAGAGGACCATGATTGACCCTTTCTACGAATGTCAGGAGTTACTGAATAACAAATCATGACGGGCAGAAGTCTCACTGATGGCATTTCATCAGCTGGTCCCACTTTCTTACATCGCCGTGGCTGAGGAAAGCACAAATTCTCTCGTTCCAATCTTAATTACCAGCACTGACCCTGCGTATGTATATGGGTATGGTTGTAAGTAAAGAATAGCCACTAAGGCTAAAGAGATCCCAGCAAGCCTGCACCCCCACCTCCCCTCCACCCTCCTTTAAGTCAGAGGCCAAGAAAGAGCAAAGACTGAAGGGGGAGGAGGAGAGGAGGCAGGGAGTGGGACTTCAGAGCAGAGGGTGTCAGCCATTTAAATCTAGTTGGAACTCTTGGAAGTCAAAGCTCTGAAGGCATTTCAAAGTGGCCTGAGCTAGAAGCTGATAAGGACACAAAGGGAACTGGGGTGGGGTGGAGGGGTGAGATAAAGCACCAGGCTGGAGAGCCCACCCCAAGGGGGGGTGTACTACTAAATGCTACCACCCCAGAGCCAGGCTGCCAGTCAGAGTGAAGCTGAGCCTCAGGAGTGAGGGTCAGGACCAGTCCAGAAGGGTGGACAGATGGACAGACAGAAAGAAAGACAGCAGTTCGAGTAGGCTGTGTCAATAGCAGGGAGCCAGCCAGGCTGAAGCCTCCAAAACAGTCAGGAATTGTGCAAGTCCACTGACACATATTGGGAGTCAGGTGACAGGTCAGTGGGACCATAGCATGCATGAAGGGGCCCACCTCTTCATGGGGTCCAGATGATGGTGTTCCACCACCTCCCCCATCTGGTGTGTTGTTCCTTAAGTTCTCGGGCTTCATTTTCCTGCTGTGACTGTCCATGTTCTCGCATGGTCCCAATTTACTTTGATAAGTGTACATAACAACATCCTTTTCACTTTCGGGAATACGTTATTTATCAGTCCGTATCTCATGTACAGAAGCATTTGTACTCAACATGGAGTCAAAAACTGCTTGTAAAATAATGGCAAAAATCAGGGCAAGGCACAGCCTGGAAAATGCTGCTATAAAACACTATGGAGCGATGGGACGGGGCACAGCCTGCTGTCGACATCCTGACTGAAGGAACTTCCAAGAGTTCAACTTGACTCTTAGATGGAAGCCACCCCATGCTCCGAAGACTCTCCCTGCTCTCTCCCGCTTTCGATCTCCTCCCATCTTACTCCTTGCTCCTGCTGGGGGCCCTGACTTTCAGAAAAGATCTAGATGGCAAGATGGCTCCACACTTGTACCAAGCCTGGCAACCTCATGAAAGGAGAGAACTAACTCTGAAGATTGTCCTCTGACTATTCACACACATACATACATGTACACATACACACACGTAACACGTATATACATATACACGTAAACACATACATGAATATAACACACACTATACATATAGATGTACATTTAAAATCGGGAGCCATTCTTCAAGAAGACGTGTCCCTAAGTATTTCCTCAGCTCCAGACCCTACCTCACCTTCTCAGGGCAGCCAGTCTCTGGGGGACCCCACCCAGTTGGGGTACTCTTCCACTGCTGACTTGAATGGCATCTCTGGGGTCTCTCTGGCCCCTTCAGGACTACCCTGTACTGTGTCAGGTTCTCAGGAGTGGACACCTGTGGCCTATGAGGACCAGAAGTTTCATTCTCATGCTTCCTCATCAGAAATCAAGTCTCAACCCCAGATTTACCCACGGCAAACTTCTAGAACAAAACACAAAGCAGGCATCCTACCACGGCTCTGAGCATGGAGAAATGCCTATCAAGGTCTGTTCAGGAAAACAGCAGAGCAATTCTCAAGGTCACCCTGACCAACAGCTAGCCCTGAAGTCACAGAGGACTCATCCCAGAAAGATGCGGACCCAGAATAGTGCTCCACGGAGCCCGTCTGGCACAGGCAGAGGAGCCATGCCATATTTCTTGACCTTCAGCAACTCTCTTCCTACCAGCAAATGACCTCTGACCCTCCAGCCCTGATCCATTGCCCCCCAGCTGTGAGCGTAGACAGCTGACTCTGAAACCCCAGCCGGAGCTACTCCCAGAGTATAACACTAACTGAAACTAACTCACCCGCCCTTCACCAGCTCCCGGCTGAGCTAAAGTTGCGGCAGCTGGCTTGGCTTATGAACCCTTCTGCCACAGCCACCACCAGCTCCAAGTCTCTGCCCTTGGTGGCCTCTCTCCAAGGTGTCCAGGGCTCATTGCTTTTTGCTCTCCAGTTCTTTCTAACTCAGGGCAGCCCCCACATCACCCTGCAAAAACAATACCTTCCCAGTATGCCCTCTGGTGGGTCAGTGTCTCCCAACAGGGAGGGAGGAGCCTAGCAGGAAGAGAGGAAAAGGGAGCTGGGGGAGAAGCAAGTTATCAAAAGAATAAATAGGGAAGGCGAAAGGGATGTTTCTTAGCGTTCTTCTATGTCCCAGCTCACTGAGCCCCCCTTCTGGGACAGCAAGAGAATGGTACATCGAGTTTAGGGATGGTGTAGGGACTCTATTCAATTCCTTCTTCCACCCACATCAACATTTCCTGTGACTGCTGGCTCCTCCCATTATGCTTTCACCCACAGCATAGGGGGCAGAGGAAGAGTCCACCTGCAGTCTGGCTCTGCTCAGCCACTCCAGCTGTTTGGAGACAATTCGTAGCCAGCTGCTATGCCGTCATGACTGGACAGGTGGAGAGGGCCAGACTAAGTGACCCCAACAGGGGAGTCACTGTGCTTCTGAGTAGAGATGGACCCATGTGGCTCACAAAGAGCAGAATGAGGTGACAGGGGAATGTGACCAGGCCTGGTCAGGCACACATACACACACACACACACACACACACACACACACACACACACACACGCACATGGACTTGGGTACTTAATTGTCATTTCCCCATTCCGAATTCATCCCAGGCTTCTATGGCAAGCTGTCTCAATTGACTAGATTCAATTGGAAAACACCAAGTTGATCTTGCATGGCCCCCCTGATTACCGCTTCCATGCTCCCCTGTGGTCCCAGGATCCCCTGGAGTAGGTCAAACTAGTGTGATCATGATATCAAAAGCAGTCCACCTGTCATAAGCCTCTGCATGTAGGGAACACTGATGCGTCTGTTTCCCCTGCGTCAGCTCACATAACTCTGCACTGGCAGGAAATTGAGGTCTCAGAAGGATAAGCCAACCGCCCCCCCCCCCCCGCCAGTAGCGGCCAGGAAGTGCAGAGGACTGACCCAACACCCAACCCTCTGGCACTCAAATCTGAATTCACAAGCCCTTACCAGAAACACCTGTGTCCACCTTCACCTAGCACCTGGAGAAAACTCCACACTGGGAAAGGAGGTCGGCGAGAGGTCAAACGGGCTGTTCTTCAGCGGGGCACCCTGTGAAGAGCTGAGCCAGAGCACAGGCTCTTCCTCAAAGCCACGCATATAGCAAGGGTGAGAAGAGAGAACCCCAAAGCCCGGGCAGTGCAGCTGTGTTGGCACATGTCTGTAACCCCATCGTTCGAGAGGCTGAGGCAAAAATGATCTGCAGTTCAAGGCCAGCCTGGACTGCATGCCAAGACCCTGACTCAAAACTAACAAAACACAACACCTTGGGTGGTGGAATAACGTGGGGATAGGTAGCCAGTGCCAAGCCAGGATGAGAACCGGTGACCTGGGACCAGGGGTCTGCAGTGACTCCTAGGGGCAGGCAGGCAGGCCAGTGAGACTTAGGCTTCAGGCTGCCAGGGTTTCTTGGGAACTTCAAGAGGGCATTGTCCCAGGATTCTCCACTGAAATTCTGGCCAGAAGGCCCTTCATCCTTTCTGACTAGAGCTTACGACATTCCAGAAAATTCCACTGTATGTTTAAGCACATACCCTAGCCAAGGATCACTAAGGGAAGGTCAAAAGGAATCTTCACCCCTGGGACTCACTGGAGCTCTCTAGTCTCCCTGGGGAAGGGGGACTCACAGAAAAGTGGTTCCCCATTCCTGCAGTGTGAAAGAATGCCAGAGTAGGACTCTAGGACCACCTCCTGAGCCAGGCAGACCTCCTGGGTTTGCATATTTATCCACAGTGTTAGTTCTTTCCAGCCTGCCGATTACATCATCACCCCAGAGCCTGGGCCAAGATGCCCCCTCCCTCCTCTACTGTGACTGTGTGTCACCCACTCCCAAGAGAAAATGGTATACACACAGCAGATTAATAAAGGCCTGGAGACAAAAAAGAAAAAAAAGTATGTGAGGGGGGATGTTAAGTGAAAGATTTGTTGGCAATACAATAAAGGAGGTTTTTGTTTGTTTTGAGACGGTCTGACTGGGGAGCCCTGGCTGCCTGGAATTCACCATGTAGACCAGGGTGGCCTCAAACTCACAGAGATCCACCTGCTGGGATTAAAAGCATGTGCGAACACTCTAGTAAAAGATTGGAGTTTTTGCGGAGGCAAATGGGCCTTCTATTGGGGGGAGGGGGGGCGCGGGTAATGGAGAAAGAGTGGGGGACCCAGAGCCTTCCTAGGTGATCTAGGCTGGCTAGGATCTGAGATCGGGAAACCCAGCCTCCTCCTAACATCATCTCCTCTTGAGATGGCCGACAGGCCTAAGCGAGCCTGGGAAGAAGAAAAGTAGACAGGGCAGAGAGAAGGAAGCATTAGGGAAAACAGCCTTTATCTGCCTCCCTCGATTCTACACCCAGAACTACTCCAGAAGGAAGCCGCAAAGGCCGCTAGGCGCCCGGTGGGCGTGAAGGTGGGCGGCGTCCGGCGTCCCCACGTGTCCTGGAGAGAGGCAGGCGACCCGTGAAGGGCCAGCGGGGAAGTCACCGCCTCAGGATGTCGGCGATCCTCAAGATCTCTGAGATTCCGTCTCTTCTCCTCGCGATCCTGCGGGGCGTGCCTCTGAAGTGACCTGGGCTGAGGGTAGTCCCTGTCCCCACGGTGAGCCGGGACGCGAAGGGTTAACGTACCTGGGCCGCCGCCCCTGCGGCCCCGCCTCCAGCCGGGAAAAGAAAGTCTCAACGGGGGCGCGGCCCGGCCCGGTCCCGCCGTCTCCAGCCGCGGCGCCCAGAGCTGTGATCCTTGCGCTCCGCTCAGCCACCCTGGACCGGGCCGCCATGTCTATGTGGTGAGTCGGGGTCCATGTGGGGCGCAGGGCACCTCCGGGCTTCTCCTCCTCCCAGGACCGCAGACCACAAGGGATGCACTCTGGAAGTCGTGGGCAGACCTCAGTTGCCCGGGGCAGCAGGGGTGGCGGGAGATGCGAAGCGGGACGCGGCGCCGGAGCGGCAGGTGGGATGTGGGAGATGTGGGGCGCACGCTCGGCTCCCCGGCCACGGCTCGGGCAGCCGGTTTGCAACGTCTCGAGGCCCCGGGATCCCATCAAGAGTTGCCCCCCCTCCCCGGCCCGGAGACTCCTCCGGTCGTTCTTCCCTCCTGTGGCCTCTCCTCCGGACGTCTTAATCCCTCTCCCTTCCCGGCTTTGCTCTTACGCAGTGGGCTGGTGCGTGCCTGCAAGCAAAGGGCCTCGCCACCGCCGTCCGGGACTAGTCATTACTCGGACTCCCGGAGTTGGGGCTTCTTTAGAACCCCGAGAGCTGGAGTACTGGGTCCGGGATCCTCTGCTTTGGTTCCCAGAAGGGTTCAACCTTGGGTCTCACCACCCAGCAGGGTATCTCAAGTGATTTCTTTCTCCATCCAACCTGGTAGCCAGGAAGTCTTGGAGCCCTTGGAAAAAATCTCGCTGTATGGAGATGGGGGCGCTCAATCGTCTCACTCAGCGCCTCCGCGGGAGTAAAACCCGGGGGAAGGGAGTATCTCTACCTGTTTCATGGCTCCCTGGCTCTTGTACCTCCTGCCATGGAGGTGAGAGCCATCTCCCTGCTGCTTCAGCCCTGGAATGTTCTTTCCCCCAGTGTGAGCTAAGGAAGTTCTAGGGGAACGGGGCCAGGCCTCTGAAAAAGGTGTGGTGGGGTTACCTGGGCAGGGAGGGTCCCTGGAGAGTGGGTTTCCTTCCCAGGGCTGAAGGGCTGGGCATCTCATTGCTCCTTGTGGGATATTTAGATGGGGGTAAGGGAGTGGCTCATTTCTGTTGAATCGGCTGTGTTGGGGGATACTAAGCCAGAACCCACACTCAGCTGCACTGCACAAGGGAACTCCCCAAGAGCTGCAATGAAGGCGCTTGCACTGACTTATCCCATTTACATTGACTGCTTCAAAGTGATATGCTGTCCACACACCTAGGTCTGAACCAGACATGAAAACCGGGGCATGGGCAGAGGTTTCTCTTCCTGGTAAAGTGACAGCATTTCCCTTAGTTCAAGCTTGGTACTTTAGCTTGTGTTCTGTCCCATTTTGAGTGGGAAACAAGTATCTTAGAGGAGTTAAATAAACCCCTTCCCAAAGTCATTGACTTTGGAACCCCAGTAGCTGTGTCTCAGTGCTTCTTGAGTTGGGAAATTATCATGAGGAAGGAATCAGGATCCTCTGACCTTCCAGGAAGTGGAGTCCACTGGCCCATCTGTGGCCATCTAATCCTCTGGAGTGCCAGCTCACCCTCTTCTCTACTGCTCCCCCTAGGAAGAAAACCCTCTACAGGAGTGTGTGCCTGGCTCTGGCCCTCCTTGTGGCTATCACCGTATTCCAGCGCGGTGTGACCCCTGGCCCATTTCTTCAGGATCCTCTACCACCCACACTGGAGCCACCCAAAACTGGAAATGGGGTCAATTCCAACAGCTTCTGGAAGAGCTCAAAGGATACAGCGGCTCCCTCCCCCATAGCGCCTCGGGGACCCCAAACCTGGGATGTGATTAGCACTAACTGTTCTGCCAATGACAACCTGACCCATCAGTCCTGGTTCCAGAATCTTGAGCCACATTTCCGGCAGTTTCTAGTCTATCGCCACTGCCGCTATTTCCCCATGTTGCTGAACCACCCGGAGAAGTGCAAAGGCGACATCTACCTGTTGATAGTCATCAAGTCTGTCATCACACAGCACGACCGCCGGGAAGTCATCCGTCAGACCTGGGGCCAGGAGTCAGAGTCAGCAGGTCCGGGCAGGGGTGCTGTGCGTACCCTCTTCCTGCTGGGCACAGCCTCCAAGCAAGAGGAGCGGACCCACTATCAGCAGCTGCTGACCTATGAGGACCGTCTCTATGGCGACATTTTACAGTGGGACTTCCTTGACAGCTTCTTCAACCTGACCCTCAAGGAGATCCACTTCCTTAAGTGGCTTGACATTTATTGTCCCAATGTCCCCTTCGTCTTCAAAGGGGATGATGATGTCTTCGTCAACCCCACCAACCTGCTCGAGTTTCTGTCTGACCGGCAGCCCCAGAAGAACCTATTTGTAGGCGATGTCCTGAAGCATGCTCGGCCCATCCGCAGAAAAGAAAACAAATATTACATCCCCACCATCATGTACAGCAAGTCCACCTACCCGCCCTATGCTGGCGGAGGGGGTTTCCTCATGTCTGGCGTTCTGGCGCGGCAGCTCCACCATGCCTGTGACACAGTGGAGCTCTTCCCAATTGATGACGTTTTCCTGGGCATGTGCCTGGAGGTGCTGGGGGTGCAGCCGACCGGCCACGAGGGCTTCAAGACCTTTGGCATCTCTCGGGTCCGAAGCAGCCGGATGAACAAGGAGCCCTGCTTCTACCGTGCCATGATTGTGGTGCACAAGCTGCTACCTCCCGAGCTGCTGGCCATGTGGGACCTGGTGCACAGCAATCTCACCTGTTCCCTCAAGTTCCAGGTGCTCTGATCTGGCTGGGACGCCAGCGCATTTGCCCTCAAGTCCTTGGGGGTCCTGGGGCTGTAGCTACAGTACATGGCATAGTCTTTGGTCCCATGTGGGAGAGGTGAAGGGTCTGGGCCTTCTGTGCCCCTGGGTGTGGTGTGGTACAGAGAGCCAGAGAGGAACTTCCAGAAATTCCCAGAAAGTGAGGACCTGGATCCCTCCTAGCCTAGGCCTGTAGCCTGGCCCCTCTCTCCTGGTAGGAGACCCTGGTGGCCTCTGCAGGAACATTTGCTCAGGTACCTGGGTTAGGCCTGGCCCCCATGGGTCTGTGGCTGCCTCTTGTCATCACAGGGAAGTCTCTTCCTGTGAAGTGCCTCGGCTCCCTGAGGGCAGGGCAGCATTTGTGGGAGCTCAACCCTGTGCTGGTCCACAGGTGTCCCCTGGTCCACACCCCTGGGTGTCCCATAAGCTTTCAGCACAGCCCCAGGCTTGCCTGGAATCTGCTCCAGAGCCGTGACTCCTGGCTCTGTCTTCTCCTGTCCAGAAGCCTGCCTGACTGGCCATTCCGACTACCTCAGCACATCTCTAAACCTCAGTGTGGGCTCCAGCCCCACCTTCCACCCCGACACAGGGCAAAAGAGCAGTGTTCCTGACCCCCCAAGGAACAGTGATACCTGACCACAGCCCAAGCCAGATCTCACGCTTGCACCTCATCGATACTGACTCCCTGGCCAGAAACTGGCCTGTTTGGCCCTAGACGTTGACATTCTATTACTGTGAAGTTGTATTTATGAGGAATTGGAAGGAGATCACTCCAGGCCTTGGGAGGTGGTAGACCCCCGCCCTCTCTCTACACTCCCCTTCAGCAGCCTCCTTCACCACCTACACCTTTCCCATTTACCCCTTGTCTTTCTGTCCCACTCTGAGCTCTCCCCACTGACTCCCCTACTTGTCTGGGGCCTACACAGATTACTTTTCCTGTGAAAGAATGCCATCTCCCACCTCGGACTGGGGTTACCTGGAAAAGATGGAGGCATCATTAATTTCTCAATAAAACTGGACTGGTTGCTGAAGGTGTCTGAGCTGGTTGGTTCCTTGGTCTTGGCTAGTAAGTGTTTAAGACCTCTAAAGGGACCCTAGAGGAAGGGGCGGGGTGCTGATGAGGGAAGCCTGCACTCTTTAGGTTTGCCAAGGTCAAGGCAAGAGCTAG
Source organism: Ondatra zibethicus (assembly GCA_004026605.1). Lineage (NCBI taxonomy): Eukaryota > Metazoa > Chordata > Mammalia > Rodentia > Cricetidae > Ondatra > Ondatra zibethicus. Next base: position 22,273 of record PVIU01005746.1, on the reverse strand, counting down.
TGTTCTAGTGCAGGGTGTGCAGAGTCTAGTAGGCTTCCTGACATCCTGGAGGCATTGAGACAGCCACATGCAGGACCTTTGCCCAAGCTGCTGCTTCCAGAGGAGGGAGGGCAGCTACTTCCAGGACAGGATCTCCTGAGACACTAGTAGTGAGCAAGCCAACTGTGTCCAGCTTAGGGAGAGCCACCATAGGCCCAGCTACCCAGATCCAAGTCTTAGGGACGAGGACAGGGCTGCTACCATTCCTCCCTAGCAAAGGTCTTCCCACGCCTCCCTTCGTCAACTGCAAAAAAAAATCAGATGTGCAGAGCTCATTGCAAAGTGCATGCCCTGGTTCCCAGAAGAACTTTGAGGTTGCAACACTACAGGACCCTTTTGTGGAACCCGGGCCTGCAGGAGGCTGAGGGCCTTGAGCACCTCTTTCAAAGGTCACAGATACCCACCTGCCCCCAGAACAGCAGCAGAGAGACAATGGGAGACAGAAGGGCCAGGTGAAGGCTCAGGGGTTAGATATGTAGCCACCTCTAAGGACCAGGCAGAGGCATGGTTCAATCAAAGGGCGAGGGAGGGAGGTAGATTGCTGTTTATTCAGCTAGGTGCCAAGCAGGCCTGAATCTCCAGTCTTGACGGTTTTAGAAAAGTGTCTGGAGTTGACCCTGAGAATGGGGCAACAGAGATCAATAATTCTGAGGCCCCTGCACGTTGGCTTACTTTGTCTCTGGGTCCTGTGAACTGAGAACACTTAAGTATCTGTAGCAGCCCCCCACCTCCCCACCCCCGTCTTGAGTGCTTCTGAGCCTTGCTCAACCTCAGACAGAGTGTGAAGCTTTGCTTCCGGCTAGGCTCCCTCACTTGTGCCCAGGGCTGGGCAGGCAGGTGGGGGGCCGCATTTGCAGAGCCAGAAGGAAGGCCTAGGAACCCCAAAGGGGATGGGATGCTCACATTCCCCAACCCCCAGCACTAGCCCTCACTGAGCCTTGTATCTGTGGAAGACTGGAATTTGGAGGAGGCTCTGCTGGTAGACAAGGAGGAAGTGCCCTGGTGAGTTTGTTAGCCAATCCCCATTCTAGGGTCCAAAAGTGATAGAAACATCAGACCCAGGGCTACACAATAAAGACTTCTTAGACATCCACCACAGCTCCAACCAAGAGCAGGTTAGGCCAGTGGGGCGGGACAGAATGGAGCTACTTTTATGAGAAAACCCCTCCAACAATTCCCATCCTGCTTATCTGATAGGAGGGATTCTGAACCAGAACAGGTATTGTCCAGTCTTGACTGGTCAGTGTCCAGTCCTCCAGGCAAGAGTAAGAGATTTTAGAAAGAATCCGGTCCCAACTGGTCAGGGGCTGAGCAGAGGCTCGTGCAGTTCACTGATTAGCTCTGACTCTCAGAGACAGGCGTATTCTCTGGAGACTGCCTTTACCCTACATCTGAGAGAAAGAACGGTTGTGTTTCTTAGCTCGAGGCTATGTGTAGCCCCTGGGTCGCTGTTTGAATCTGCTGAGATGACCAACCAAACAGGATCCTCCCGGCAGCCGCATCTGGGGCTCTCTCTGGGCCCCATCTGTCTCCGTCACTAGAGTGCTCTCCGCAGGGTCTGAACTATAAAACACATCAAATGGATGAAGGTCCAAGTCCCGCTACACCAGACCGGATAGGAGTATAGCCCAACACTATTCTGAGATGCTCGGAATGCCCAGCTCCTGCAGCCCCTTCAGCTATTTGCTCTGTTGCCCTTTGCTTTCTTTTCAGTCTGCCTAGTAAGTCTCCATCCAGGTGTCCTCTACAGACACCTTTATTGCTGGCCATTTGGGAACTAGGCATAAAGATAAGGGTTATTTTGGGAGATTCAGGCATTTTTACTAAACTCTTGTTTTCCTAGTCGAGAGGTGTGACCCATCACCAAGGTTGCATAACAAAAGACAAGAAAAGTCTAATAGGTTTAATTAAAGGTTCCTTCCCAAGAAAGCCTCAGGTACCCCAGGCTGGATTTGAACTCCCCAGGATTAGCCACGTCCCAACGGCTGGGGTTGCGGGTGTAAAGTAGGGACTGATGGAGGCAGCGATGTGGAAATCAAGGGAATCGGGCACCTCCTGAAGCAGAATTGTTCTTTAGTCAGGAGCAGCTGGGGGGCTACAGTCTCTTCAGAAGGGAGCCGGTGTGGATGTGGGTGGCCGGGGGGGGGGGGGTGTCTTGAGGTTTTATGGGATGTGAAAAGGTGAGAACTGGGATGGAGGAGGGCAGTTCCTCCCCACCCCCACAGTCTGGAAGTGGTAGGTACCAGCCTGTTGGCCTGTGGCTCTCCTTACCAGAAGCTTTCACAGGTGTTAGTCAACTCCCCTGTCCAAGTTTCTCAGTAACCCTGAGGCTTTTAGATAATTAACCCTTTAACAAGCTCAGTGCTTACCATGCCAAGTTTGTCCGGTGCTGAGGACTGAACCCAGGACTTCCTGCATGCTTAGGCAAGCCCTCTACCGACTGAGCGGGGAGGCACAGCAAGGTCCAGCTCAGACTCCTCCTAAAGTGTCTGGTTAGCACTCCTAGTCCCAAGCACAGGTTAGGACCTTCTGTGGTGAGCCCCCCAAACAGAAGGGAACAGAGTGACCTTTTTAACTTTTATGGTTTATTTCAGGGAAAGAGGGTTCTCCCTTCCATGTCCTTTAGCTCAGCGTGACAAAGGACCAGTGTTTACTATTTTTTTCTGGGCGGACGTTAGTAATAATAACTATGGAGCCCCAGTCAATATGCCTGTTGCTGGGAATATTTGGCATGTCTAAGTTATATGCCTTTGACTTTAGTAAATAGGTTTACATTTCTATGTAAATTCTTTTATATACCCTTGTCGGGCATCTAAGTGCCCTCTTGGACCTTACTCCCAAATTTCCTTTGCAAAGTCAATTCCAGCTGTTCGCCATCGCTCCACACAGGGGCGCTGCTGAGCGGAACCTGCGCAGTACGGGAGCTTCTCAGGCCACACGGGCTGCAGTGAAGCCTACGCTTCAGGCATTTAAGTATCCATCTCTTTCACACTTATCGCAATCATCTTCCGCCAAAGAGCAGTTGGATGCTGAGGACCTGGGTCCAGGGGTTTCTGGATGAACTGTATAAACTCCTTCATAAGTAGCAACTTTCAGGCTTTTGATGGCAGTAGATTTTAGTCAGTCCCCAGACTGATTTGGAACAGCAATAGGTGGTGTGTTGGGGGGAAGGGTTTCCTTACCAAGGACAGAAGGCCTCAACAGCAAAAAGTTCCTGTCCTCAGCTAACAGCTCTGTATTCAAAGGGAACTTGAAAGGGGGCAAAAGGCCGCCCCACGGTAGCCCAGAGCCGGGCTGCCTCCTCTGACATATTTGCATAACTAAAGGAGACCACTTAAGGAATCCTACCCTTTACAAAGGAAACCTGTTCCTAGGTGTAGTGCCGGGGAGTAGGGAGAAGCTTCTGGAATTCCGTTCAACACTATATTGAAAGGAAGAAATAGAGGTTTCAAAAGAATCCCACAGCTATTGTGTGACAGGGATTGCCTGGAACCCTATGCTCCCAACCCCCACTCCAAATCATCTCCCCCAACATTCGTCCCCACCATTTTCCTCACAGATTCTTAGTGGCAAATGTGCTTGCTTCTGTGTGAAAGCCTACAGATTACCAAAATCTGTTATGTCCAATGAGTGATGACTGGAGTATCTCAGAAGCATAGAACCTTATGGGGGAGGGGGAATCAGATAATTATTTAAATATCCTGATGCTTTTCCGTTCCCATAAAGCCCTGGCCCAGTCTGAAATGTCTGCACCAAGCCACATTTACTGTCCAGAGCCTCTTTCCACGATTAAAAAAAAATTTTCTATTACGTTTGTTTATGGGACAGGGCTTGTGCGTGCAGCATGTGGGTGCGGAGATCGGAGGACAGCTTGCGGGAACATTTCTGGCCTTCCAGTAGGTGGGATCTGGGGACAAGACTCACGTGTCAGGCTTGGTGGCAAGCACCTTCCCATGCTCAGTGATCTAGCTGGCCCCATTTTCTAAGCTGATGACTGTGCAAACTGTCCAGTGTGGGGAGCACTTAGGCTGATTTCTCCCTCCTGTGGAAAAACCAGTTTTCCTCCGTTTGCAATTCAATTCTTTAGCTCTGAAAATGTGTGCTGTTGAATGGCTCCTTTAGCTGGTCACTGCGTCTGCCTTGTCCCCCTTGTACCAAGTGACTAAAGTCGTTAACGCATACTCATTTCTGTGTCTGCATGAAAGACACTAATTTACCTTCCCGCAGTGACTAAACCACTGTTTTCTTATTTAAACGAAACAATGCAACTTGTGCATCTATTTCTGATACAAAACTGGAACTGTGGGAAGATAGGCGACAGTTCATTCTTAAGTAGGTAGCTGGTTAGAGAGATAGGTCCGAGATGTGGCAGCACTGACCTGAGCACTTCCGTTTTAGAGGGAGGTGGGCCCTTGCACAAAAGACATCCTGTAGCTGAAGCTTTTTTCCACTCCCGAAGGCGCCAGCAGGATAACTCCCTGCCCGTTCCCCAGCCAACCACAGATAACCCAAAGGGTGGGCTTGGCTACGCTAACTCCATCTCCCTCCCAACCGCTGGGCTGGCCTAGATAACCTGCAGGTGGGCTTGGCCGGTTTTTAACGGTCCCCACCCTTGTCGTACTCAGTCAGGTCCCTGCAGGCCTTTAAAATGACCCAACAGAGTAAGTTTATCTGTGCCTGGTCCGATTTGAAAGGAACCCACCCCTGCTCCACACCCTATTAGAAAATATATATCCTCGTTAGTATAGTGGTGAAAAAAAAAAAAGAAGAGAAAATATATAAACCCAGAGCTGGGTGTGGTGGGACACCCTTGTAGTCCCAGGATTTGGGAGGCAGAGACAGGAGCCGGGTGGTGGTGGCGCACGCCTTTAATCCCAACACTGGAGAGGCAGAGGCAGTGGATCTCTGTGAGTTCGAGGCCAGACTGGTACACAAGTGCTAGTTCCAGGACAGGCACCAAAGCTACAGAGAAACCTTGTCTCAAAAAAACCAAACTGGTGTACCTAGTGAGCTCTAGACCAACCAAGGCTACAGAGACCCTGTCTCAAAAAAGCAATACACAGAGAGACAGAGAAACTTGACTCCCTGGGAGCAAATTCTGCTTCTCTGACACCCATCCTCACTCCCCGTTAGGCATCGGGTTCCACCTCTGCAACAAACATTGTGGGGTGGACTGCAACTTTCTCGTCCTATAATTCTTTACCTGACAGAGCAATGTCCTCGAGACAGGAGAGCTAGAGAGCAACATAAACTTGGAAGTAAATTTTACATTCACTATAGTCCCTTCAAAGTCAGGCAAGGCGTATATTTAGTCTCTTAGATGTGGCCCGAGTCCCCCTAGGAACTTGGAGAAAATATTGGACCAGGCCATAAACCCGGAAGATTAAAAAGGAACTAGAGGGTTAGGAGTGGGCCCGAAGGTAACCGATGGCCTCAAGGCTACCAGGTGTCTAGAGCCCGCAGCATCCTGGCAGCACCGAGGGGCAGAGATCTGCTGACCCTGCAGAACAGAAGGCGACTATCTCGAATCATCTGGATTTCCCCGGCACGGCCCAACCTACTGGAATGCCCGGAATTCCTTCCCGGTCTTGAGCTCTGCAGGCCTGGCGCCTAAGTCCCCCGCGGCAGAAGGGAGCCCCAGGTGGTCAGGATCTGAGACCCTGCTGGGGACTGGTGGAAGGCCCTGAGCGTCTGCTGACTAGGATCCCGGAGAGGAGCCGGGTCGCGGCCGTGTGTGCGCGTTCCGAGCGATTGATTGTGCTGGGCACCAGTGGTGTGGGTGGCGAGGACGCGCGATGGTCCGCAAACCCCTGGGCAAGCTGGGGGCGGAGTTCCCCACGAGTACCAAGGAGCAAGGGGTAGCTGGCTTCCCTGACCACAGTAAACCGAGAAAAGGCAGGGAGCGCCCCCTGCTGACCGCCGGGACAACTGGCGCTAGGAAGCAGAGGACTCTTAGGGCCATTCGTTAGTAAATGCAATCTGGAATTTAGCATCATTTGAACCCCTAAATTATTAGTGTCTCAATAAAGCATTGTGTGTCTCAGTATTGGCTTCACACCAGTAGGTAGCGGGAATTTACCGCTGACAGTGAAAACGGAGGGTTCTTACTCTTTGCATAACGGGACTGTATAATAAATAAGGTCTCCCTTGTACCCAGGCTCCATCCAGTACTAGCAAGGCTCTGCCACCTGCCCCAATACACCAGTTAAGAGTTATGGTGAAGGTGGGGGTGGCGACTCAAGCCTGGAATCCTTGGCACTTGGAAGATTGAGGAAGGAGGATCCCACACAAGTTAGAGGCCAGCCTGAGCTACGGAAGAACAGATTTATTCAATGTGGCCGCATTGGGAAGAATAAACAAAAAAGGTCCAGCGAGTACTGGCATGAGATTTAGGTTTAAAGAGAAAAAGAGCTGGGAGAGAGATGGCAGAAGGTGTTCCAGTTAAACAGACCTGGTCAACCTGTGGCCTGGCAGATCATTGTCTCAGTTCTGGCTGTACAAGGTGGTCCTAGACTCTGTCATGGCTTGAGGGGTTCAGTCTGGGTCCTAGACTGCAGTCTGCCCTCCCAGCTAATCAGCCTTGTCTCAGGGCTGGTTTATTTTTACAAGTTATGTTCTTCCGGGAGAGTTTAGGGTAATTATCTTTGTGCTTCAGCCAAAGGAAACACACACGAAAGGAAGGTAGAGATGCCAGGTCCCCTCCTGCTTTAGTTACCTTGTGGGACCAAATCAGAAGGCCTCACCCAGGGGAGGAGGCGTGCAGGGTTTTTAGGGCCCAGGGCGCTGAGGGTGTGGGTTGACGGAAGTTCGCTTTACCCACTCAGGCTCCCAGGTTCTGCGAGGTCAGAACGGAGGCCTTGGATGTTAGAGAATTGTGCGCTGTTGCGGTTGTATAGGGTTGCACACGGAAGACAAAAATTGCTGTGCTTAATTGGATTAGATTATCTTTATTCACAGATGTAAATATACATCAAAGACCAAAATATGCAATTAAGAAAATGAAATATGCTAGGCAGTGGTGGTGCAAAGCTTTAGTCCCTGCACTCAGAAGGCAGAGGCAGGGGGATACCTGAGTTCAAGGCCAACCTGGTCTATAGAGCCAGTTCCAGGACAGCCAGGGCTAAACAGAGAAACCCTGTCACAAAGAAAAAAAAAGAAGGAAAGAAAATGATATATATATATATATATATATATATATATATATATATATCCTATGGATTAAAAGTGTACAGCATCATTCCTGGCTTATTATGTGTCTTTTTTTATACATTTTTTATTGATATTTATTGAGCTCTACATTTTTCTCTGCTCCCCTCCCTGCCTCTCCCTTCCCCCCTTCAATCCTCCCCCGAGGTCCCCATGCTCCCAATTTACCAGGAGATCTCTTTTTATACTTTCTACTTCCCATGTAGATTAGATCTATATAAGTCTCTCTTAGTGTCCGCATTGTTGTCTAAATTCTCTGGGATTGTAGTTTGTAGGCTGGTTTTCTTTGCTTTATGTTTAAAAACCATCTATGAGTGAGTACATGTGATAATTGTCTTTCTGTGTCTGGGTTACCTCATTCAAAATAATGTTTTCTAGTTCCATCCATTTTCCTGAAAAATTCAAGCTGTTGTTATTTTTTTCTGCTGTGTAGTACTCCATTGTGTAAATGTACCACATTTTTTTTAATCCATTTTTGATCAAGGGGCATTTAGGTTGTTTCCAGTTTCTGGCTATGACAAACAAAGCTGCTATGAACATAGTTAAGCACATGTCCTTGTGGCACGATTGAGCATCCTTTGGATATATGCCCAAAAGTGGTATTGCTGGGTCTTGAGGAAGGTTGTTTCCTAATTTTTTGAGAAATCGCCACACTGACATCCAAAGGGGTTGTACCAGCTTGCATTCCCACCAGCAGTGCGGAAGTGTTCCCTTTTCCCCACAACCTCTCCAGCGTAAGTTGTCATCAATGTTTTTGTTCTTGGCCATTCTTACAGGGTAAGAGGGAATCTCAGAGTTGTTTTGATTTGCATTTCTCTGATGACTAAGGATGTTGAACATTTCCTTAAGTGTCTTTCAGCTATTTGAGATTCCTCTGTTAAGAGTTCTCTGTTTAGGTCTGTACTCCATTTTTTTATTGGATTATTTGTTCTTTTGATGACTAATTTTTATTAAATTACATGATTTTTGGTGTCCAATTTCTTGAGTTCCTTGTATATTTTGGAGATCAGACCTCTGTCTGATGTGGGGTTGGTGAAGATCTTTTCCCATTCTGTAGGCTGTCGTTTTGTCTTCTTGACCGTGTTCTTTGCTTTACAGAGCTTTTCAGTTTCAGGAGGTCCCATTTATTAATTGTTTCTCTCAGTGTCTGTGCTGCTGGGGTTCTATTTAGGAAGTGGTTCCCTGTGCCAGTGCATTCAAGTGTACTTCCCACTTTCTCTTCTATAAGGTTCAATGTTGCTGGCTTTATGTTGAGGTCTTTGATCCATTTGGACTTGAGTTTTGTGCATGGTGATAGATATGGTTCTATTTTCATTCTTCTACATGTTGATATCCAGTTATGCCAGCACCACTTGTTGAATATGCTTTCTTTTTTCCATTTGATACTTTTTGCTTCTTTATCAAATGTCAGGTGTTCGAAGATGTGTGGATTGATATCTGGGTCTTCTGTTCGGTTCCATTGATCCTCCTGTCTGTTCTTATGCCAGTACCAGGCTGTTTTCAGTACTGTAGCTCTGTAGTATAGTTTGAAGTCAGGGATTGTGATGCCTCCAGAAGTTTTTTTATTGCCCAGGAATGTTTTGGCTATCCTGGGTTTTTTGCTTTTCCAAATGAAGTTGAGTATCGTTCTTTCAAGGTCTTTGAAGAATTTTGCTGGGATTTTGATGGGCATTGCATTGAATCTGTATTATGTGTCATTTTTTTTAAGATTTATTTATTTATACAGTATTCTCAGTATTCTGTCTACCTGTATGCCTGCAAGCCAGAAGAAGGCACCAGACCTCATTATAGATGGTTGTGAGCCACCATGTGGTTACTGGGAATTGAACTCAGGACCTTTGAAAGAGCAGGCAGTGCTATTAACCACTGAGCCATCTCTCCAGCCCTATGTGTCATTTTTAAGAAATAGATTTAAAAAAAAATTTATAAGGTGCTAGAGAGCTGGCTCAGCACACTGGCTGCTGGTTTTTTTTTGGGGGGGGGCATTCAACACAGGGTTTCTCTGTATAGTTTTGGAGCCTGTACTGGAACTCGCTCTGTAGACCAGGTTAGCCTCAAACAAACAGAGATCCACCTGCCTTTGCCTCCTGAGTACTGGGATTAAAGGAGTACGCCACTGCCACCCTGCACACTGTTCTTGCAGAGGACCTGAGTTCAATTCCCAACACTCACTTGTAACTCCAGTTCCAGGGGATATGGCTCCCTCTCCTGGCTTCTGTGGGCACTCTGCACACTGACGGATATACAGGAAACACTCCCATAAATATACAATAAATTAAATCTTTTTTAAAATTATCAAATTTGTGCATCTTATTTTATGTGTGAATGTTTTGCCTGCATGTATATATGTCCATCGCTGGCATACTAGTGCCCTCAGAGGGCAGAAGAGGGCATCTCCTAGAACTGAATTGTGGCTGATGTGACTTACCCTGCAGGAGCTGGGAATCAAAACTGGGTCCTCTATAAGAGCAACAAGTGTTCTTAAGCCTTGAGCTCTCTCGAGCCCCTAAAGAGACTTGTTGAGCATGGTGGTAGATACCTGTAATCCCAGCATTTAGAGGGTGAAAATAGAAGCATCAGGAGTTCAAGGCCAGCCTCAGATACATAGTAATTTCAAGATCACTCTGGGAGTACTAGAGAGATAGCTCAGAGGTTAAGAGTACTGGGTGCTCTTCCAAGGCCCTGGATTCAATACCCAGCATCCATATAGTGGCTTATAACCACCTGTACCTCCAGTCCCAGGAGATCCAATGCCTGCCTGTGGCCTCTGCAAACACTTGCATACACAGACACACCTCTCACTGGATGTGGCGACACAGGCCTTTAATCCCAGCACTTGGGAAGCAGAGGCAGGCAGATCTCTGGGAGTTGGAGGCCAGCCTGGTCTACAGAGCAAGTTCCAGGCCAGGGCTGTATAGTAAGATCACTTGAGTTTGGAGCCTTCAGACCCATATCAAGCTGACATGCAGTGGATCTGTAATCCTAACTCTCCAACCAGAAAGAGAGCAAGGATGATGGAAATGAGGGACAGCTAGCCAGGCGTTCAGGGCAGAGAAGCAAAGGCCTTCCTCAAACCAAGGCAAGGTGAAGATTAACAACCAAGGTTGTCCTTTACTCTCCACACACACCCCATGGCACATACATGCCCATATGTATATATACACACCCCATGGCACATACATGCCCATTTATATATATACACACACACACCCCATGGCACATACATGCCTATGCGTATATACACCCCCACGGCACATACATGCCTATGTGTACACACACACACACCATGGCTCATACATGCCCATGTGTACACACACACACACATCCCATGGCACATACATGCCCATGTGTATACATACACACACCCCATGGCACATACCTGCCTATGTATACATACACACATACACCATGGCACACATACAATATGCTCATGTGTATACACACACACACACAGCAACAAAACTGTGTCTGTATGTCACATAAAGGTGATCCTTTCTCTTTTGCACATAAAAATCTTAGCATACGTGCACATTTGAAAGAAAGAAATCACCAAGTGTACCCAAGCCAGGACGTGGATAGGCCCAACTCCACATCATAATACAATAAGCCAGAAATGACCCACAGAAGTAAATCAAATAGCAACGGCAATGACAGCCATCCTAGTCTCCTTCTTAAATAACCATTGAGTCCAAAAGGAAATAAAAAATTATAATGGTCGATTGTTTTGAAATCAGGAATACCACATGATTATATGTAAGGTGATAATGCTATACTTTAGGCCCTTGGTCCTGAGTCTTTAGCTACAAAAGTTGTGAAATTTCACAGCTTTAAATACGTTTAGTATTGTAAGATAAGACAATCCAAATAAGTAAATTAATCATCCCAACATGTCAGGAAATGACAATGTAAAGGCTAAGAAAAGAAATTCAATGTCTATTGAGTTCAGGCTGTGGTCTGCCCTAAATTATGGTGTAACACAGTAAAATCTACATTGAGGGTGGGGTGATGCCACAATGGGTAAAGCACTTGCTGTGCCAGTGTGAGGATTTGAGTTCGGATCCTGAAGCCACAGAAAACTGGACACAATAGCGGGTCGTAATCCCAGCATTCCTACAGGATAGACCACAGTGCTGAGCATGGCCCTGAGATCCTCCATTTTACAGGCAGCTTTTGGCTCCATTTTGAACATAAATACAGAGGCAGGATGACTCGGGAGGACACGTGAGCAAGGTCACATCTTTGTCACCACCCGTGAAACACAGATCCATAAATAACTTATTCAGAAGTCAAAAGGTTGTCCTCTATAAATTGATCGAAGTAAACTGGGATCATCAAGGGCATAGTAAAATCACACCAGGAAGAACTGGAAAGATACTTCAGCCTGGCACCCACATGGCAGCTCACAACCTTCTGTAACTGCAGTTCCAGGGGATCTTCTGACTGCCTCAGACACCAAGCCTGCACGTGATACGCGCACACACAGGCAAAGCACTCACACGCACAGAATTAAATAATAAATACTTTAAAAAGCCGTATCAGAAAAATCAGGCCAGAGAAGTTACCAAACACAATAGAGGAAAGAAGGAAGCAAGCCTGTCCCCTGAGCCCCATAAAGAGGGGGACACTAACTGATGGAGAATCTGACTACCCGGTGTCTGTATCAAGGGACGGAAAGGCAGAGAACTCCCAGACTGTCCTAGCTTGGTCCCCTCTGGTGATTCGGCCTACTCCCATGGCTGTCTGTCCATCCACTCACACAAACACACACACACAGACACACACACACCTCTCTGACCCTGATTCTACAGCTTCCACCATCACATGCCTCACTTCTGTGGCTCAGCTTCACCCTGAGGCTCGGCTCAAACCTGTGGCCTCTTGGTTTGATTGTGTCTCGAGCAGTCCTCCAGTCTGGTTCCCGTCTAACTCCCACAGAGGTTCATATCCTGTCTGCCAGCCTCCACTTCTGCCTCTCCCAAAGGACTGAGTGGTGCCTTTGCCCCACATGGGTTTTAACCCCTTGTAGTCATTCTGTAACACACACATAGAGAAAGATGCACTGTGGCCTGCTGTGTGATGTGGCTTAGTAGTAGGAGCTGAGACTAGAATGGGAGAGTCTTGTGTTGGCCAGCGGGCAGCTATCAAGGAGACAGGACTGCTTGGCAATTGCAGCCTGCAGAACCAATGCAGCTTGTGAATTCCATGTTACTCAGTGTCGCTGACAGTGTGGAAAGATGCAGATGTATCTGTTTCTTTTTGTTTGTTTTCAGTGCCACGGGTCAAAAGCACAAGCTTTTACATGCTGGGCAAGTATCCTATCCAAAGTTAAGTCACAAAATGATGATGATGATGGTGATGGCTGGAGATGATACGGCTGGAGAGATCGCTCATTAGGGAAGAGCACACACTGCTCTTCCAGGGGACCTGCCTCACATTCCCAGCACCCACATCAGGCAACTCATAACCACTTGTAACTCCGGCTCCAGGGGGGATATGACATCTCTGGCCTCAGAGACACATATATGCAATTAAAATACAAAAAGAATTGAGCTGGGCATGGTGGCACACATCTTTAGTCCCAGCACTCAGGAGGCAGAGGCAGGTGGATTTATGTGAGTTGGAGGCCAGCCAGGCCTACAAAGTGAGTTCCAGGACAGTCAAGGCTACACGGAGAAATCCTGCCTCAATAACAACAACAACAATAATAGTATAAAAATTATTGCAATGGGGGCCTGGAGAGATGGCTCAACAATTAAGAGCACTGGCTGCTCTTCTAGAGGTCCTAAGTTCAATTCCCAGCACCCACATGTGGCTCACAACCATCTATAATAGGACATGATGCCTCTTTTGGCATGCAGGTATACAAGCAGAACACTCATACATTAAAAAAAAATACAAATAAAAAATCATTGCAATGCTCAGACATTTAGCAAATGAGCATAAAAAACAAATATAATTACCATGAGGCTGAAGAGATGGCTCAGTGGTCCAGAATATGGATTGTTCTCACAGAGGACCTGAACTCCATTCCCAGCGCCTGCATCAGGCAGCTCACAACTGCTTGTAACTCCAGCTCCAGGGGATCCTCTAACCTCAGGCGCATGCTCATATACAGACATACACACATGTACACACATGCACACATAAATAAATAATAGTGGAAATATTTTAAACTACTACTGTGTTGATGTAATAAAGGCAGATTAAAATGCAAAATTATTTGAATCAGAACTCCTATGAAGATGTGGATAGATTTTTAAGTACTTATAGATGGATTCCAAAAACAAACCTGTGTGTTCCCTGGAGTAAGGATGGATTGGAACAAGTCATCAAGTTACCAAGGAGACAGCTTTGGAGAGTCTCCAGGGGCTTTGGGGCTTTAAAAATCTTTCTGATCCCCAAGAGACAACCTGATCCAGTCTATGGTTGCCGTGGAAAAGAATGATACATGTTCCCCCCCACACACACACACACTCTGGAGAGAACCCAGGGCTTGTTCTAACTCAGTTCTAAAGTTTGTTATCAACCCAAGCCTGGCAAGAGTTTGGCTAACTGCCCTTGACTCTCACAAAGTGTAAAATGCTAAACGCCCCCTATCTCCTTATCCTGGGTACTTGATTTATCACTGGTCCCCAAATTCTACTAATCAATATCTCCCCAACTCTGTAGGCTGGAAAGGGCAAAATCAGCCGTCTCTTTTTAGAATGACCGCTGGGCACCCCAGCTAGGGGCTCATCTCCTATGCAGTCCTCATGTCTGCATAAAGCACATTTTCATGCCAAGTGGTGGGAACAGCTCACGCCTTTAATCCCAGTACTGGGGAGGCAGAGGCAGAGTTTGAGGTCAGCCTGGTCTACAGAGTGAGTTCTAGGACATCCAGGGCTACACAGAGAAACCCTATCTCAAAAACCAAGTCGAGCCAAACCAAACCAACCAAATAAACAAACAATTTTTGTTTTTGCCTCAAAGGGGAGTGAGTAAGAGCTAGTTTAACTCTGGAGCCAAATATGAGTAAGCCTGGGACAGAAACACAGATTCATTATATTCTATGTTTCACTGAGGTAGCAATTTCAGGAAGCTTTTCTAGAAAAAGACAAGGCGTAAGCCTACACACTTTTCAAATCCACCAATGGAAACAGCCGGTAGGTGGTCTCAGAGAAGTGGGGACTCGTATAGCACATAAAGTTTACCTAATGGCGACCGGATATCAGCTCACTTATACAAGAGGTCAATAAATGACTATCAAGGGAGCCAAAAATAGCACTAAATAAATTGCAGCTAGACTCTATACCTGCACCATCTCCAACTCTGCACCGTCTTTGAAATTCTAATCAATTAATAAAAAGCCAGTAGGGAGAACTTTGCTCAGCACCCACCATGGCTGGACCTCACTCACTGTCCTCTTGTTTCTGTCCTTGAACCCAGGCCTCAGGAGGTCCCCTTGGGACAGCTGCTGCACCCCTGCTGGGGCTGAATGTACATCAAGAACCTCCCCCCCACTCCCCAGCCTCTCCCCAGCACCCCCACATCTGCACCTAACTCAGAGCGGCTCCTGTCTCCTAGCTGGGAAGGGGCTTCTGCAGTAGTTGCTTGGGTCCTTGGGGAAATGTGCATCTTCCCATTTTAGCACACATCTCTCTTCTGCTCAGGTTGTACTCACTGCTTCACAGAAGCCCAGCTCTAAACTAGGTCAAACATGTAGGAGTTAATTGTTTTGTTTTGTTTTTCAAGACAGGGTTTCTCTATGTAGCCCTGGTTATCCTGGAACTTGCTCTGTAGACCAGGCTGGCCTCAAACTCAGAGATCCGCCTGCCTCTGCCTCCTGAGTGCTGGGATCAAAGGTATGCACCACCACTGCCTCGTTAACATTTAAGAATTTTTTTAAATATTTATTTATTTATTATGTACACAATATTCTGTCTGTGTGTATGCCTGCAGGCCAGAAGAGGGCACCAGACCCCATTACAGATGGTTGTGAGCCACCATGTGGTTGCTGGGAATTGAACTCAGGACCTTTGGAAGAGCAGGCAATGCTCTTAACCTCTGAGCCATCTCTCCAGCCCAACATTTAAGAATTTTAAAGTTTCACCGAAACCTCTCAGACTTCAGCACATCTGATTCAGGTGTCTGAGTGGCTGTTCTTCCCCTGTCTATGTGTCTCTCCTCTGAAGCAGCTTGAGTCTCTACAGGCTGATTCCAGCTGTGGGAAAGATGATTCCAGAGGGACATGGTCCTCACAGCTGGTGACCATAGGAGCAGAGCTGATGCTCAATTGGTAGAGTGCTTACCTAGCAAACAGAAAACCCAGTTTTTATTAATTGATTAGAATTTCAACAACTGTGCAGAGGTTGCAGATGGTGCAGGTGTAGAGTCTAGCTGCAATTTATTTAGCGCTATTTTTAGCTCCCTTAATAGCCATTTATTGACCTCTTGCATAAGTGAGCTGATATCCAGTCACAATTTTCAGTACTGTACAAGCCTTGGAAGGTAGATAAAGGGGAATTTAGGACCATCATTGACTACATAGAGAGTTCTAAACCAGTCTGAGCTAAAGACCCTACTTTAAAAAAAAAAATCCCAGAGGCTGAGAGATTACTTGATGGCTAAAAGCAAGGACTGCTTTTGCAGAGAATTCGAGGAATAAAGAAACATTCTCTTGTTCATTAATAAGCCATTTGGTCATGTGATGAAGACCCTCTCAAAAATTACAAGGAGTCCCTTTATATAAAATCCCAGAAATGTATGAGCTCCTTTATATAAAATCCCAGAAAATGCAAATCAATCCCTAGTACAAGAAAGTGACTGGGTGGGCAGTGGGAAGGGAAGGACTGAGGCACAGTGGGTGTGTCACACCTGGGGTTGACAGCTATGCAATACTCACAGGTTTTCTTTCTCCAAGGAAAGCTTTGTATTTGCACACTCGGGTCTCTTGTACTTGTTAGGAATATTTCTTAAGACGCACTTCTCCGCCGACACAAATTATTCCAATCAGACAAAATTAGACCGAGTAAAAGATGCCCATGTTTAAGTACTCACGGGTGGCACAGGGAAAGCATGGTGCCTGGGGAGAGAGCAGGGAAGAACACGCAAAACCCGGAGACCATGTGTTCATTTTCTGGGCGGCAGCCTAAATAGCCTGTGGGAGTGGTCTTGACCCTCCCTGGGGAGGGGCCACTGCTTGGCAGGCTTTCCCAGAAGTGGCGTTTGAACCAAGGCAACTCCCAGGGGAGGAGGCTTGAAATGGAGCTTCCTGCTCTGTTCCAAAGATGGGTGCCAGGGGCTGGGATCTCACTTCTAACCAAACATCCCAAACTCCTTGGATATAGGGATGTCAGGGAGCTGGGGTCTCACTTCTGACCAAACATCCCAGACTCCTTGGATATAGGGGCATCAGCTCAAGTCTTCCTGCGGGCATGGAGCGATGTTGGAAAGGGAAGAGCTGGAAATTGGTGGGTTCACACTCAGCGAGAGGTGTGGATCGAGTGGTATCCAGTTTACTGTCATCCTGGAGTCCTCAGGCAGCTGTTTCTTGAGGGAGATGAGAAGGCAGGTGGCTAGGAGAAATAGTATTGTTATTATTGGCCCCATGAATGGGACTAGCCATGGAAGTCATTAACTGCCAGGAAAAAATGGAACAGAGAAGTGCCCTGGTTGTATAGGTGAGGCTTGGGTGTATAATTGGGACACAATAACAGATAAAACCAGATTTTAGTTGGTAAGGTGTCCGTGATCCAAGACAGTTGGTACCAATGCTGAAGTCCCAGGACCTGGTGCAGGTGTTGGCATTGTCTGGAGAGTGCTTTGTAAGTTGGTGTTGGCCCAGACAGCAGGAGTAACCTGTAAAATATGCTTGAAAATGGGTGGGGTCAAAATATGCTCTGGAGACTTAGTTTTTATCAGACCTGGCTTCTTGATAACATGGCAGAACTTTTTCCCGGGAACCTGCGGGTGTCTGTGAGAGAACTGGAACACATTTACATCTTGGTGTCATAGCAAAAGCTATTGCTTTAGGTTAAAAGGAATGAACATTTTAGAAGACTATTAAAGGAAATTGGGAACTCTGAACCTCTGAAGATCTCCTGAAACCTGTTAGTCCTGGACTATGAAGCCTGTGAAAGAGGCACACCTCTCTGTATTTTAGCAGGAAACTTAACAAATAAAGTAATGAGCTACCAGTATCTTAAGTCATCAAACGCCATTAGACAGCTCTAGGGAGATAAGTGAGCAAAAATGAGACAACATTTTAGCTATGCAGGCAATCCCACAGTCTCTCCTTAGTCCTTGGAGAGCACCAGCCTAGAAGCAGTGCTTGCCGTTAGCTGATGAGTACAAGAGCCCCAAAGATTTCACTGTGAGGGGAAGATTTAGTCTACCTGCCTTGGCAGGATGAGAAGATCGATTCCCCAGGTGGCATCCAGGAAGCTGAAGGGGTGGAAGGTTGCTTTTTGCTGTGTGGGTGGTTTTGCCAAACCCATAGGCAAGCCTGGAGGCAGAAGGTCTTCAGTAACCTTACATCTTTTTGGAGGGGCTAAAGGGTGCTGTGGGAGCCGGCATGTCTCTGTGTTAGAAACTCTTTTGTTAAATGCCTTACTCTCAGATCTGTAAAGGCACTTGAGAATTGGGTACCATTACCTGTTATTTTAAACTGAGCGTATAAGCTAAATTTAGAGGTGTATTTTATCCATTTAGTTACAGCTTACCAATGCTAGTAAATGTAAGAAGATTAAAAGGGATATTTTAATAAGTCAAAGGACACTAACACATGTGCGTACTCTTAACCAAGATGGTGGGGAGGTTAAAATGGAGGTTACCCATGTGTTTGTATTTTTCCAGATCTGTTGTAATCTGGAGTTATAAGTTTTACTTATCTTAAAATGAGCACACATGCATACAGAAACATAAATCAAGCATACTATGAAAATACACCCAAATACTCACAGAGACATACTGTGGCCACATTATTCTAACAGACAGACAAATAAAACACTTTTAGAAACCTGTGTCAGCTGATAAAGGTTTTTTAAAATCCTGGCATAGGTAGGCAGCAGAAGCCAGGTAAGCACAGCGGTGGTCCCATTAAGGATCTGATTAGCAGACACTGCAAGGGGGAACAAGAACAGAAGGATGGAGGAACTGTATGGCTTTAGAGTGGAAGGACAGGGGAAACGGATTTGTTTTAGAGAATCCCAGAGTGAGGCAAACAGCAAACAGCTTAGAGAGGTGGGTGGGGGGGTGGAGTGGGGGGATGGGGGGGTGGAGGGGAGTGGAGGAGAGTGGGGGGGCAGGAGCACATGGCAGAAACCATGGGCTTTTGGAGCCTTGTTTGCTTTTATGCAGGTGCTAGATAGCCCCAACTTCAAAGGATTTTTGTAAAAGGCAGCCTAAGGGCGTTTGAGAAATTGACTTTGAATAGTAAGAACCCATTTAGAAGCCCATGCCAATTGGGACTCAAGCCTGTCGCAATGCATCCACTGGACAGAACTCTTGAGTCAAAACGGGGTTGTGAAAAATGAGTGGTAGATGTCTCTGGCCCACGCAATTTTCACCTCAGCTAAGCCCAGCTTAGCCGCTTGGTTTGGGCTTTCTGCATGGCCGCGACTTCAACGGAAAGCCCGAAAATTGACAATAATAAACGCAAATAGGTCCCCTAGTCCTACCAGCATAAAGCAAAAAATGGGGACTCACTGAGATGAAGCCAATCTTAGCCTGGAAGCCAATTTTAGCCTGGCGGAGAGCACATGAAAAAGGCATTTTCCAGCGTGTGGAAAAAACAGACCCCCACGGTGGGCACCTCCATATATTAGGACTATTTCTTAAGACGAGACTCTCCACCAATGCAAATAATTCCAATCAGAACAAATTAGACTGAATAAAAGATGCCCATGTTTACTGCAGTACTCCCGGGTGGCCCGGGAAAGCATGGAGAGGGGAAAAGAGAGAAGGGGAGACAACGCGAAACCCAAGACCACGTGTTCATTTTCTGGGCGACAGCCTAAATAGCCTGTGGGAGTGGTCCTGTCCCTCCCTGGGGAAGGGTCACTGCTTGATGGGCTTTCCCGGAGGTGGAATTCAGACCAAGGCAACTCCCAGGGGAGGGGGCTTGAAATGGAGCTTCCTGCTCCATTCCAAAGATGGGTGCCAGGGGCTGGAGCAGGGGTCTCACCAAACAGTACTTACTATTACTTCACTTGCCACACCCATAAATACCATTTCCAATTCCATGTTCTGCGGAGATATCCCTTGTTTGGTCCTGCTGAACGATTATGCAGCCTCCTCTGAAGTGCCTTTATGTCTTTATCAAAAATCATTTGATGGGCCCAGTAAGAGGTTCAATCAGTAAAGGCAATTGCCACCTAGTCTGATGACCTGAGTTTGTGTGGAAGGAGAGAACAGACACCCTCAAGTTGTTCCCTGGTTTCTACACATATTCTATGGCATGTGTGTGTTCATGCATACACACAAGCACACACACATACAAATAAAATGTAAGAACAACACAGAACCAGCTGAGGACCAGGTGTGATGATATATGCCTGTTAACCCAGCACTCAGGAGGTAGAGGCAGGAGAATCAGGAACTCAAGGCCATCTTTAGGGAGTTCAAGGCCATCTGGGCTACAAGAAACCCTGTCTCAAAAAAAAAAAAAAAATCAGTGGCCAGAAAGACAGCTCAGTGGGTGTATGTGCCTCCCACCAAGCCCAACCCAGCAAGATGAATTCAAGGCCCAGAACTCACAAAAGGATAGGAGAGAACCAATTCTACAAAGTTGTCTTCTGACCTCCACATTTACACCATAGCATGCAAGCTCCCGTGTTATGTTCACAATAATTAATAAAGAAATAAATAAATAGAAATTGCAAAAATCTATTGAGAGACCGAGAGTAGAGATCTGTAGAGAGAACCTTCCTAGCATGCGTGAGGCCCCAAGGTACACCAGCCAGGCATGATGGCATATGCCTATAATCCCAGCATGACAGAGACTGGAGCAGGAGGATTACCATGAGTTTAAAGCCAGCCTGGGTTACATAGCAGCAAATACTAGGCCAGCCAGGGTGCGATAGCAACATGTCTAAACAAATAACAAAAATATTAATAGATACATTCAAACCAATTCCTGGACTCTATTTCATGGTAATGTATTTGTATATCTTTACACCAATATACATTTGCTTGATAACTCCATAAAATGACCTAAATCTTCAATTTTTATTTTTAAAGACAGGAGTTCAAGCATCCAGGCTAGCCTGGAACTCACAAAGACCCACTTGCCTGCCTCTGCCTGCTGAGTGCTGGGACTAAAACTGTACACCACCACGTCAGTTCTTCTTAGGCTTTTGTGACGGTTCATGTAGGCGTGCAACACAGAAATGTGTTCAGGGGATGGAGGCAGCTACATGAAGGAGCCCAGCAAGGCCTGTCTGTTCAGATTCTTTTGTGTCCTTCCTAGAGGGTAAGAGAACAGAATCTCTCCCAGGTGGGGCTTTTGTCATCTGCTATCAGGTAAGAGAGGTCCCTGCGTTTATGATTAGAGTTTTTATGATCTACCCTTACGAAAAAAATTCCAGCTTCTCCCATCCAGCCCCAGTGAGGACACTACAGACTCAATGGCGCCAGGCTCCCTCCTTCTTGTCCCGCGTGTGCATAGCCTCGGGAGAGCAAACTGATGAGGAAGTATGTTACATTTTTATGGCATGAAAGTCTGGAAGTGCTCCACACCAGAAAAAACCAAGGAAACAAGGAGATCATTGTCTCCAAGCCAGCAAAAGCACACAGATGGTGAAGGCAGAGAGATCTTGGTTAAAGACATTGGTGTTAGGGTTGGAGAGATGGTTCAATGGTTAGGAGCACTGGCGGAGGCTCAAGGGACCCGGATTCAATTCCCAGCACCCATATGGCGGCTCATATCCATCTGTAGCTCCAGTTCCAGGAAATATGACACCCTCACACAGACAAACATGCAGGCAAAACACCAGAGAATCAAAAATAAAAGGAAACAAATCATTTAAAAACAAAAAGATGTTGGTATTATCACGACTGCTCATTCCAGGTGCTTTGTGGGAATGTTTTATGCAGAAGATTGTTGCTCTGCTTTGTATGACACAAGCTTTGAAATCAAAGAGTCTAGAAAAAAGAGAGTTGATGGGTTTTGTGCAGGCACACCTCTGCAAAACAAGCTGATACACAAGTACCGTAAAGACACCATCATAGGGCTGGAGAGATGACTCAGTGGTTAAGAGCATTGACTGCTCTTCCAGAGGTCCTGAGTTCAATTCCCAGCAACCACATGGTGGCTCACAACCATCTGTAATGAGGTCTGGTGCCCTCTTCTGGCCTGAAGGCATATACACAGACAGTATACATAATAAATAAATAAATACATAATAAATAAATAAATATTTATTTATTTATACATAATACATAATAAATAATTTTGTATACATAAATAAATATTTTTTTAAAAAAAGGTATGCACCACCATTGCCCAGCAAGCACATCAGTTTCTAAATGATTTGAAAACAAAAAAAAAAGTACCATCATAAAGAAATGTCAAGGCAAGGCATAAAGCACAAATATCAAGCAAATGGGCCAGAAGACATCAACCCAGTTTGTGGTTCTGAAAAGCCAGGTGGCTCCTGTCCTGTAGCTTTTGAAGGGTGCCTGGGAGTGCCATCAATCAGGGACACAAAACCGAAAGCTCCATGTTTAACACTATCCTCTCCTTATATAAGTAAAGCAAATATTTTAGGCCAGGATCTCACTGGAGAGGCATTAGTTTGTCATTTTGTGTGTGTGTGTGATAAACTAAAAAGTCTATAGGACATGTGTGCAAACACTGCCATGCTCAAATCTAGCCTCTGAAGTTTCATTGACATGGAATTTCTTAGTGGCCAAATGCCCACTTTGATGACATGAACTGTAAAGATTTTTATTAAGCTCGGGATTTTTTTTATTTAATTAATTTTAGCGTGTGTGTGTGTGTGTGTGTGTATGTGTGTGTATGTGTGTGTGTATGTGTGTGTGTATGTGT
>PVIU01005745.1:51152-109750 GCA_004026605.1 Ondatra zibethicus | reverse complement strand
CCACGAGGCCGCTCTGCACTCCCTTTTGCCCTCCCCCCAATAAAGGAACCCTGCACATGAGTGCTGTCTGTTTGGCTTGTCTCTCACCCACCCTGAGGCCCCTTGGCTCCAGCGCACCAAGGTCTCTCTCACTCCATTTTACAACAGAAATTCCTGTAATGATTATGAAAACAAAGTATCATTATAGTATACTTGCATATTAATTTAAACTGAAACTAGAAACCTACTATTAGTTCTACTTCTATACTTCGTGTTATTTATAAACAACAGCTATACTAATTATTTCTGCTCCTATACTTTATCTGTGTGTTCCAGGAAGTGTATTATTTTTAAAATGTTACTTATTTAATAAACATTTATGTTGTCACTTTCTCTATAAATTTAATCTGTTAGTCCATGAACTTGTCTTATTGCTGACAGAGAAGCACGCTCTTAATGGCTATTTTTCCGTAATACTTTCTCAGTGCCACTCACTGGTATACATACAACCTCAAACTTTAATTTGCATACTCTGTTCTACAGAGTGTCCTAGGAAGTTTCAGTATGCTTAACCATGATTTCATCTCTGTATACATAAGTAGTTTGGGCTTGACCTAAATTGATATAACTTAAAAAGATACCAGCTTAAGCCAAGAATGTGGCTCAGTATGAGACTGCTTACCTAGCATGATGAAGACTGGGGTTCAGTTCCTTCCACTAAAAAATTAACATGTCAGTAAAATGATATCTGATATATGGAATATAAAAATTAAGAAAACAGACTCAACTATATTTTGTATAAAGCATTATACAGTAACTTGAGTTATGTTTATGTATTACTGTGTCTATAAATTTGAAATTCTGTTTTAGAGTAATTGAGTTACATTTGTTGCTGTAAGATATTAATAACAGCTTGCCTAGTCTGTAAGGGAGATCACATAGGGCTTCACAGAGCCTTGTCCTGGCCCCTCTAACTGAAACAGATTTTAGCCCTCGCCCCCTCTGACATTCCGCCAAAAGGCGCTCACTCGGTTGGGGGAGCTAGACTGTGTGGTAGGATGGTTAGCGACGTCCCTGGCTCCTGCCCAGGAAGTGCTAGTTTAACACCCCTAATTGTAGCAACCGAAGATCGATAGTGCCACATGTTCTCCAAAGGGAAACCTGGTAAGAGGGAAACATACGGCAAGATATTAAAACTAATACACCTTTATTTTGGGGGCATCTTTTCCAGATTCCTTGGATTCGGAATCTGGAATGTCTTGAAGTATTTTAAAGGGGCGGGTAAGGGGAATGTCAGGTATAATGTGCCTATAATCGTAGCCTTCAGAAAGCAGAAGCAGGAGTATTGCCACAGTTCAGGGCTAGTCTGATCTGGTCTACATAGTGGATGTCCTATCTCCAAGCAAAAAGGAAAGATACCTGTAGGGTATCTTTATGAGCTTGCACACATCCTCCATGTAGGGTGATTTCTTAAATGTGGATAATCTTAGCTTTACTTTGTTCTTTTTGATTATTTGTAGAAAGAAAGAAAACTATTACAGAATAAGAGACTGGACTTGGATGCTGCAAAAACGAGACTTAAAAAGGCAAAAGCTGCAGAAACTAAAAGTTCAGTAAGTAGTGTATGTTTATCTGTTTCTAACAGAAAAATACTTGGCTTAATAACTTAAAAAGTTTTTACTAGTACACTGTTTAAGGTATAGACTAGACTATGGCATTTGGGGTGTATTTTTGTGTTGAAACAGATTGATCAGAACTAAATACATTTGACGTAAATACAAGTGGTCATTATCAAGAGGCATTAGTCCCCAACACTGAGGTGGTACTACAGCTGCTCTGTGCTTCATTCCTAGTGTGCATGGCTAATAGGCTTTTAAAAAAATAATTATAGTAGGAAATGGGAGAAGAGTTTAATCAAGATGAAAATGAATCAAGTTTGAGAATATTTGCCTATGACTTAAAAAGTAATAATTTTATTTATATCTAACTCAAAATAAGTAAAGGAATTATCATCAAGAATAGTTACAAAAGATTGAATAGTGTTAGCTGGGCAGTGGTGATGCAGGCCTTTAATCCAAGTACTCAGGAGGCAGAGGCAGGCAGATCTCTGAGTTTGAGGCCAGCCTGGTCTACAGGAGCTTAGTTCTAGGACAACCAGAGCTGTCAGAGCTGTTACACAGGGAAACTCTGTCTCAAAATACCAAACAAACAAACAAAACAAAAAAAAGATTGAATAGTCTTAACATAGTTTCCCTCATAGCTTTTTCAAAGAGGAAGAAACCCATGTAGATTAATAAGTTTTGCTATATTTTTTAGAAAACCAGCCTTAAAATAGTTTTTCAAATTATCTATTAAAATGATAGTCCAGTGTTTTTATGTATAACTTTTATTAAGAAGTTTTAGTTTTAAACTTTAGTCTAATAGGCATGCTGTCTATATTTTCATTCTATTATATACATCACTTAAATTAGATTTAAATTGTAACAGTTTGAAAAATAGTATAAGTGAGTGTGAGTTTGTTAGAGGAATTAACATTTTAATTTGAGCTTAGGGATGTGTTTTGTTAAGAGGCATAATATCTGGACTCCCCACCACAACTACAGGCATTTTATAATAAGCATATAGTTACAATGCTAGTGATGTCAACAGTTTTCTTTGGAGAAAGGAAGGTTGAAAATTGCTCTGTGGTGAAATTGGTGCTTTGTATTAGCTACCACTAGGGAAGGGCTAGCTGTGATAAGATATTAAATGCAAATTCGCTCTCATTTCCATGTGTCCATTTATCATGACATCATTACCACAGTGTGATTCCCCTTAAGCAAGCTATCTGTAAAATTAAAATTTATAAAAGAATGTTCTAGATAGCAAGAGACCCTACTGGCTTCTAGTTGTTAAGATAAATGAATTTGTTTGAATTTACTTTAAGATACAAATTTTATAATCAGGAAAGTCTTAATAAGAATCATTGGGAAAAATTATCTAGAGTAGAAAAAAATCTTTGATGTTTATGGAATAAGAATAATATTACCAGGATCCAACACAAACATTTATTTAACAACCATTATGATGCTTCTTTATGATGGCTGCTTTTCAACCTAGAAAAGTGCCGGGAAGCACACAGATCTAGCTGTGACTGCCCTTTGGTGTTACTGACATGTGTGGCACCACTGTAGGATGCGTGGGAACTAAATAGAATCGCCTTCTGAAAAGTGATTCTTCTTGATACATCTGGAAAAGTTGGCAGTTGATACAGCCATGAAAATTCATGTTCAGAATTAAAAGATGCAGGTGGTATAACCCAGCAATTTATGTAAAGGTTTTTAGAATTACTACATTATACAGTCAAATTTATCTATAGACAAATAATGAAGATATTAGCCCAGACAAAAACCTGTTCTTATTTTTTTCCCTATGGTTCATTCTTTTTCAGACATTATTACCGTAAGTTTGAATTACTTTTTGCCCTGTCTTTCAAGTAAATGAAAATGATGCAGACCATTGGAAGTTTAGTTTTGCTTTTTATTTGTTTATTTTTTTTGCTTTTTTTCTGATATTTTTCTTGGTGTTGAGTTGGCAAGTACCCTAAATATTGTTTAATTTCACTGTTTGTTTTGTTTTTTAATGTGAATTATTTTGTGACTACCCATTACTGTCCTAGTGAGGTCTGGAAGCTAGGTTTATTCTACTTGTAAAATACACCCTTTACTGGTTTCCAGTTCTCTTTGTGAGATGTGCTCTAGTGCGGAGTCCATTAGTACTGCATTAATACTGCATTAGTACTGCATTAATACTGCCGCCCTCAGTTCACAAATTAATACTGCATTAATACTACATTAGTACTGCCGCCCTCAGTTCACAAATTAATACTGCCTTAATACTGCATTAGTACTGCCGCCCTCGGTTCACAAATTAATACTGCCGCCCTCAGTTCACAAATTAATACTGCCGCCCTCAGTTCACAAATTAATACTGCCTTAATACTGCATTAGTACTGCCGCCCTCGGTTCACAAATTAATACTGCCGCCCTCAGTTCACAAATTAATACTGCATTAGTACTGCCGCCCTCAGTTCACAGATTTTTAGATTAAACTTTTTGATGATTTAGCCCTATCAGTAAAAAAGTTTTGACCTAGCTGTGTCTAGTATTGACTAATTTCTGTCTACTGGTTACTGTATTGAAGAAAGGTAAAACAACGTCACAGGTGTTTCCCAAAATATGCCGGCTTAGTGAAAAAGGAAATGAGTAGCTTGTTGATGCAATAAGACTTCTACTGAGAGTGTGAACCTTAGCTATAGACTACTTGCCCTGGATTCTGTTCCCTGCATCACAAAATAAGTAATAATGAAATAAAATAAGCCAGACATAGATACACCTGTAATCCCATTACTTGGGAGTTAGAGTTCCCTCTGCTACATAGTGACGTTGAGGCTGGCATGGAGTGAATGAGAAAAAAAAAAAAACAGTAACCAATTTTGCCAGAGAATCAAGAAAAAACTTGAATTAGTGCATCTAAATTATATTTGGTAACTTAATACTAGCTTTTTAAAATTTTAATGAGAAAAAACGCTGTTTTTAGTGTCTTCTAGCATTTAAAAGAATCTGAGAAAAATGGTCCTTCAGGTAATTCACATAGCATATGTTCTCTCCATGGACATAAGTATTGCCACAGCAATCTAAATCTTTGCTCTGTAATCCTAGTAGGTTAGAACACTGTCTACAACCGTAACTTTACCTGTACACATTTGCGTTTTCAGTTTATTAGAATTACAGGGACTGTGTGACTTTCATACGTATGAGGAAGATCTCACTGAGAACTGAAACAGGAAGTGGTTAGAGATGCCAAAAATACACAGCATAGAAATGAGGTTTTAAAAGGAAGTTTGTTGGTATGAAGTAGGCATTCATAGATGAAAATTTAATTGTGTTAGTTAATTTGTAATTTTTAAACATATTTCCCCCAAACAAGTCTGGTTTGAAATAAAATACCAACTGGTTTTTATTTTGAAAATTCTTTATCTTTGGGTAGGCACTATTATATGAAATATGTAGAAAAACAAATACAGTTTGTTTTTTAGCTAGAAAGAACAGCAGCTCTCTTAATGCCTGTTTAGCATGTGCTTTATTGTACAGAAGTAACTTGTTCTGGTGTGTTCATAGGTATAATGTGTTCTTTGTCTCTCACCTATGCACTTAAGCAACTAAACTCCGCCCGCCTTGAAGGAGATAGCATTATGGTAAATTTCTCTTACATGCTCAACTTCCTGCATGTAAAATGGCTGAAGGTTTGTTGGCCTACTGTGTTTTCTACATCTTCAGTAAAATGCCTTCTCTTGCTATTAGCTACATGTAGAAATCTAAATAGCTAAAGTTAATTATTGATTATGTCTGGGGGAAAAATGCCACTTGAAGTGATACTGAAACCCGAAGAACTGCCAAATTTGTAAAATTTGTTAAAACAGATTTTAAAATCATTGGTGTATAATGCTCTTTTACATCTAGCAGAGATGGTAGTTTAGTGTTAGTTTAGACTGCAGTTTCATTGTGCTACTTTTAGCAGTGAAAAATCACCAATATTTACCTTACTTGGCAAACAGTAAAAGTATACCAATTAACTTTGTTTTTTGTTTAATAACTTCAATATTTACCATATTGTTATTGAAATTCAATATAGAATTTTTTTTCTGCCATTCCAGGATGAGACAAATTCCCATGGCCAGGGCTATTCCATATCCAATGCTAACTCCCTTAAAATTTCAGAGTAGTGATAGCCTGGAATAAGGGAATGAAAGTTGTATATAATAACTAATGTACACATTGAGCTCAATTTGAAGAAAGTTTTGAGATGTTACATTTGTTTTTGGTTTTTGGTTTTTACTTTAATAAAATAAAATTATGTGAATATAGGAAAACAGTTAATTCATGTTAGCCTCTAGCAATTGATAGTCCTTGGAGCTGGGTACATGGTTCAGTCAGTATAGTGCTTGCCATGCAATCATGAGGACCTGAGTTTGGATTCCCCAGCTCCCACATAAAAAATCCATTACAGTGTTTATCTACAACCCCAGCACTGGAGGCAAGGGTAGAGACAGGAAGATCCCTAGTGTTACCTGGTAAGCTCCAGGTTCAGTAAGAGACCCTGGTGGAAAGCAGACAAGAAAGATACCTAAAGTCAATCCCTACCCTCTACATATATGTCCCACTACCACCACCCTATCATGCACATGCACACACACATGCAAATTAATTCTTGGAATTATAAATAAATTACTGCCATTTAAAGTAACAAGAAATTAATGGTCTACTTAATAATTAATGGGTCATTGATTGCTTTTAGTCTATTAGCATTGAATTAAAACATGAAAAATAAACCTGATGTTTTGGAATTTGCCTTTGTTCCCAACTATTAATTTTTGAAGTGCTGGCTAAATTACAGCTTTCATTATATAGCAAGAGAACGTATTATTTATTTCCATTGTCCTATCTATAGGTAATTGAAAAGGGTGAGACTATTTGAGTCATTTTTAATTTTGTATAAATCAGGTTTTCTTTTGTTCATGGTAAAAATATCTTAAACAATTTGCAAAACTTTGCTTGATTTATTAAAAGCATTTGTTTTACAGTTGTTTAACATCTACTTACAATAAGATCTTTAGCTGGCCACCTTAAGTTTATTATATTTCAAATTGATTGTTTCTACAAAAAATTAGTTGTATCGGTAACATTCAATGTCTGTATATCCTTTTATTTACTAAAATTTTAGAATTTATACCTTAAAGAAAAGTTAGAAATCATGTAGTTCAAACCTCTCATTTTACACGAGAGACTCTGTTGGTTTTCTGTGAAAGGTCAAATATTCTCAATTTGCAAAAACTTAAGTTATTATCTATAGAGTTATCATAATATTTTGAAGTTGGTAGTATTGATACATATAAAAGGCAGACTTCAAAATATATTCAGCTATACTGATTTACATTACTATTGTGTTCACTTTGTAAGGGGGAGACTATGCCATTTAAATTAAATACATTTTCCTATACTAAGTTGTTAAATGTTAAATTCCAACTTTATTTCATGCTCTAAATTTCTCTCTAATTTTTAATGCTGGCTAGATTTGGGCAGAGGAAGTGACAAAAGTAAGTAAAATTTTAAACTACAGAATCATGAAACAAAAATTTAATTGACATTCGTTCAATAAATGTTAAATGGGCACGAGCCTTGGAGCTACTCACAGTTATGGACTATGTTGCAATTCTTTTAAAATCGGAAAATTAAGGAAATTATCAAGTTTGTTTACTATTAGCAGTTTCATACAGCAGTGGAATTGAGCTCCAAAGATGCTGTATACACCATGGGAATCCTAGACAACAGTTAAGCAAGTGGCACCATATTAGTGCCTTGCTAGAAGACAAGTGAAATACTTGATTTATTCATTGACAATTATTTTTTCAAATGTAAAGAATACTGAATGTTGTGACCGCCTGTCTTCAGAGAACTGGGTTTTAGGGAAGTAAAGGTAGTTCTCTTGAGCACCAAAATGAAATTTTCTTTCACTTTAGTAGAAAATGTAAAGTAAATTTTATACCTGTAAAATGTATAGTTCATAGCTGCATAAAACACAGCATAATAATAATTTTATTTATAATCAACATCATAATTACATTTTCTTCATTGTACAATGTGACAGTTAGATCTTTTGGTTTTTTGTCTTCTCCCTTCGTGTCACACCGCTACTTGTAAAAGCTCACCAGTCTGCCTGTTGTCAGCTGTCCCTCTGCCTCTCTTATCATCTCTCACTTTCTCTTGGCTAGGAAATGAAGTTTTAACTTAAAAAATTAAATAGGGAAATTATAATTTTAGTGCAGATTCAAAGAAATTAAATGGGGAAATTATAATTTTAGTGCAGATTCATTTCCAAAGTTAATTGAGGTCTTCAGACATTTGTCCTTGACTCCACGTTCTCAGACTTACCAAAGTCTGCGTTCCAAACGAGGATAATGTTAGTGATTGAGGGTGGGTACTTACTTGTGGCCTCAGATATTTACATAGCTTGGTGAGCCTTGACTTTTATTCTACCACTTAGAAAATTGCTGATTCTACAGTGTGTTTCATTCATAGTTTGTTGAACTATTGAGTGTGTGGCTTGGCAGTGCAGTGTGAAATGCTTGACTTAAGATCTCATCTTCCTGTGTCGAATCTTAATCAGCCTAGTGTAGTCCCACTCTGGCTTCTGAGTTCTTTTGAACCTCCAGTATGAAAAGAAGGCAGAATAACATGTGAGAGAATATAAGTTGAACGATAAAATTGGACTGTAATAAAAATACCATGACCAAAAGCAACCTAAGATAGAAAGTTTATTTTGACTTACGGTTCGAGAGGGAGAGTCCATCATGGCAGAGAAGGCATGACAGGGCAACAGGAGCAGGAAGCTGGCTGATCACATTTTCAGCCGTTCCTAGGAAACAAAAAGAAAACAGGAAAAGCTCACCACAGAGTTGTACTTCCTCCAGCAAGGTGCACCTTCTAAATATTCCATGACCTCCTATCGTAGGTTTCATTCCTGTGAAGAGACACTACACTGGCAGCAACTCTTATAAAGGAAAGCATTCAATTGGGGGTGGTTAAAGTTTCAGATGTCCATTGTCTTCATGGTAGGAAGCAGGCAGCATGCAGGCAGGCTTGGTGCTAGAGAAAGAGCTGAGAGTTCTACCTCCCTATCTAAAGGCAACAGGAAAGTCAAGACACTGGGCCTGATTTGAGCATCTGAAACCCAAAGCCCACCTCCAGTGACACACTTCCTCCAACAAGACCACACTTCCAATAATGCCACTCCCTATGGGCCTGTGTTGTGGGGGGGGATATTTTCATTCAAACCACCACACCTCCCAAACATCACCAACTTTGGACTGTTCAGTACATGAGCCAATGAAGGACATTTTTCATTCAGACCACCACTTGGGGCATCTTTCCTTAGTACAAATTCATAAAAAACTTTATGTCTACAAGACTGAAAAGTAAGCTAGGCAGTGGTTGCTCACATCTTCAATCCCAGCACTTGGGAGGCAGAGGCAGGTGGATTTCTGTGAGTTTGAGGCCAACCTGGTCAACAAGAGCTAGTTCCAGGACAGGATCCAAAGCTACAGAGAAACCCTGTCTCAAAAAAACAAAACAAAACAAAAACAAAAACAAAAAAAAAAAACCCTGAAAAGTAGGGGAAATTTATATTTTAAAAAATGTTTTATACAAGAGTATATGAAAACATAGGAAATTTGTCTAGGGATTTGAGTTTTTTGTATACTTTAACTTCGATTATTTTATAATTTAAAAAATTACAGAATTCAAAATTTTATGTTCCTAAAGACCTAACCTAAGCCCATACCTAAGTAGGTAGGTCAGCCAAGATTGTTAGAGCAAATCCTCAGGAGTATGATGAGCTTTTCTAACATATAGGTACTGGATTGTGATACCACCACCTGATAGCTTGCCCATTTTCCAAGTTACATCAAAGGATCTCTTCCTATACACCAACCCATGTTAAACTGTCATAGTAAATAGGTAGTTTGCTAGCAGTAATTAGATTATCTTTTCCCCACTAATCTTTACCTTAATTGTAAATGAAGTCAGAAAGAAAAAAGACACTCTAGAAGATCAATGATTATTGGTAAAATTCATTGTCTCTAAGCCTCTCTTCTGTGTCTTTTCTTGTTGTTCTGATGATTGTTGTTGGAGAGGTCACTTGTTTATTTTCTGACCACCCAGACTCCTGAAAAAACACACAGAAACTGTATTAATTAAATCACTGTTTGGCCTATTAGCTCTAGCTTCTTATTGGCTAGCTCTTACATCTTAATTTAACCCATTTCTATTAATTTTTGTATTGCCTCGTGGCTGTGGTTTACCAGCAAGGTTCTGGCTTGTCTGTTCCTGGCAGCAACTATATGGTGTCTCCTGACTCTGCCTTCTTTCTCCCAGCATTAAGTTTAGTTTTCCCCACCTAGCTCTACTCTACCCTATCACAGGCCAGGGCAGTTTTCTTATTCATTAACCAATTAAAACAACGCATATACAGAAGGACTTCCCACACCAGATGATGCTTATTATTCTCTATTATATTGGTCAGGTGAATAGACAGTTCAGGACATTTGACTATAGCAACTTTGAAGGTATACCAGAACTTGTTAAAGAGATGAGGCTCATTCCTGCTGACTACTTTCCCAGAATCTCAAGTCTAGACAGTGCAGTGTGACTCTCTAGGCTGCATAGTATGGTGCTGTTCAGCTGAAGTTAAGCATTAAAATTTTTTCAGACTTAGAAGACTAATGCCATGGCTTTAATGAGATGAGTTAATACTGTCTTTGTTTCCCTTTCTGCCCATTACAGTATTGTCATCATTTCAAGTCTCATGTGTCTTGGCTCACTTTCAACTGACACCTAAGCTTGTCATTTCTTTATGTTTGTACGCAAATAGTCATGTTAGTACATTAGACTGTACTTTCACAAACACTTGTGTGCAACCAGCCCACTTTACCTTTGAACTTCATTTATTTTGATTTCCTGGAGGCTTTTCTATTAAGAAAAACTATTTTGTAGTCCATCAAGCAGAACAGTAGTATGGTAACAAGTGTGACCTGAGGTGATCGAGATTTTTTATGCCTTCTGGAAAAAGAGTACTGATTGTTTCCATGAACTTTTTTCTGCTTCCTACTGCCTTCCAGAGAAAATTGACTTTAGGCCTCCTAAAGTATTTGGTTTGACTTGAAGTTAATGTATTAACTTTAATTATTGTGTAATACAATTCAAGCTTATTTTTATAAATCTAGTCTAGTGGTCAATGCTTACTTAGTCCCCCTCCCCGAGTTCTGTCACCAGTAGGATGGTAGAGCAACTGACTGACCATGCACTTCGTTGTTAACTGGCTTATGGGGGTCACTTTTGTCACCAAAGGATGAAAGAGAGAAAGAAGGCTATGGGAGGAAAGCGTTTGACATCTAAGAAGTGATGTCAGCTGTCTGCATGCAGTCAACTCTGCTGGAGACTCTCACTAGCCATCGTTTCCAGTAGTGGAGTTAGGCTTGTGATTTCAAATAAACTGTGAAGTTTAATTTTTCCTCCTCATTTTCCTACCAGCTACTTCTAACCAAAGTTTTGACATCTTTAATGCCAGGACTTAATATATTTAGAATTTGTTAACTCAACAGTAAACTGTTTTCTTCCTGCACCAAACAGAAGCCAGCAGCGCACCTACTTCTCCTCTCCAAAGTCAGCAGCTGTGTCTTGGTGACCTGAAGAGTATTTGTATCATCAAATCAGGGTGTTAGTGGACATCCTTTTCCTTGAGTCAGTGAACTAACACACTGAAGACCAGCCGCAACTGCTAGAAAACTTAAACCCTAATCTTAATAAATAATGCTCATGACCAAAGCCTATTATACATACTTTAGAGAGAAATTGTAAAAGAAAGTTAAATTGTAAGACAACCAAGAGCTGTCTTAGCAACAAGTGGTTATTAACTAAACACAAGAGGTGGAAATCCTTTGGCTTTGAAATTGATGACTGTTGTTAACTTTAAGTATGGGGGAAAAAAAGCACACAGTAATAAATTGGAATTTTTGAACATAGTATTGTTTTATACTTATAAAACTATGGTACTCAGGGTTTTATAAAATACTCACTTCAGCAAAATACTAGAAAAGATATACGATATCATGACTGTCATAATATGTCTTTAGACTGTAAAGTTTTGGCATGAGTCAAGTATGGGTGAGGAATAAATTCTGTTCATTGTGTTTGGTGACACAATTAAGAAAACCAGTTAAGGCACACACAGGGAATCTTCAAATTCTTATTTGGAGTATATTGGGGGGATTTTTTGAGGGGTTTTTTGTAAAGTGAACTAAATCTTCTAATGAGATCCTTAAAATGTATTCTGATTTAAGTCTGAACAGGAATTACGAATAACTCAAAGTGAATTTGATCGTCAAGCAGAGATTACCCGACTTCTGCTCGAGGGAATCAGCAGTACACACGTGAGTATTAAATCATTCTGAACAAAAGACACTTAGGCAACTAGGAGGAGTTTGTGAAGTTAAAGGCACCCTGAGCTACATAACAGACACTGCCTTTAAAGAGAGATTCTTGCATAGTTATCTATCAGGAGAGTTTGAAGTGTGAGATTTTAGAAACAATCTGAAGAAATATTTAAATTTTATATATCATCACCCATTTTGCCCATTTCATAAATCTTCATGTTGCTTCTTCTTGACTAAACAAAGTTTGTCAATATATTGTTCACCAGTAATTAGACCTAATAAACCTGATTGGAATCTGAGCATTAATCAGCTTTGTAGTAGGATACTGCAGACTACCTCCCTCATGACAGTGTTATCCTTTGTTCCTCCTGGCTTGTGCCATTTGAAGAACTGAGGACTGTAACTCTTCCATTGCAGGCCCATCATCTCCGCTGTCTGAATGACTTCGTAGAAGCCCAGATGACTTACTATGCACAGTGTTACCAGTACATGTTAGACCTCCAGAAACAACTGGGAAGGTAGCAGTTTCCTTTTCCTGTATGAAAGTCATGTGGGTAGAGTGGAGACTGGAAAGGAGTGAGCAGTAAGCCCACAAGCAGGAGGACCTGAATAAAGCAGACTCGGCAGCATGCATCTGTAATCCCAGCACCCTGACAACAACATTGTAGGCAGAGACAAGAAAAGCCCCACTTCTGGGCCTGGGAACACGAGACTCACAGGGACACAGGGTTAGCAGGAACATGAGTTTAGCAGGGACATTAGAGAAGAAAAATGAATGAAAGCAAAGCATGACATGCATGTATGAAAATGCTGGGATAAAACTCATTACTTTGCACAGTAACAACAACAACAAAAAAAAAACATCTTTTTTTTAAGTCCTGATGAAAGAGGTTCACGTTTTTATTTTTTATGTGTGAGGCTGGTGAGCTGGCTCAGTGGGTAAAGGCTCCTGCTGCCAGGCTTGATGACTTGAGTTCAGGTCCCAGAACCCACATGGTAGAGGGAGAGAACTGGCACCTGGAAAGTGTCCTCTGACCACCACATGCCCACCATGGCGCACACACCACAGAAAATAAATGAAATTTAATAAAAAATATTTAAGATTTTTTTCTATAATCCAATAGCAGGGATGACAATTGAAAGAGTTAAGGATTTTGTTAGTTTGTATACAATTCCTTTTTGTTTTGTTTTGTAATTATCAGACTTTTGAAGTAACAGAAATCAATGTTACCGGAGATGAGAAAATAATTAAGGGAATAGTTTCTTAGTGCTATTTAAAGTAGATATATTTGAGACTTAACTTTTCTCTTACTACTGAATACTCTATTAGTTGAAGAAGATAAATACAGCTACATTAATACTTTGTTACCTTAAAGTTAAGTTAATTCTTCATATTTATTAAATTTTGGAATAATCCAAAGACCTCGAGCCCCTTACATAATTACTTCAAGTATGATAATATACTTTAAAGCAAAATAGTATAAAGCCCATAGTTGAATCATTTAATTCTCAAATATTTATATAATACCTGCCTTAGGCCGAAATACATTATAGAGTTGTATCAGCAAACAAAACAAGCTAGGGTGCTTGCCCTGATGGAGCTCACACTGTAAGGTGACATAAAATGGGGAAGGAGCAGGGTGTTGTGAGGACATCTATTTGTGGCCCAGCTGCATCTAGCTGAGTTTTCCAGGTGGAGTTATTTTACTGGGAGACATGTAGATGAAGAGCAAGGCAAGAGAGTGTTACAGGCAAAGCAGGGTACAGAGGAAAGAGAAGCAGCAGTCTCTCTTTAAGTAGTCACCAATACTTCATTCTAGTGAGAGCGCAGCAGTTAGTGGAGGAAGGGATTGGTTGTAAGGCTAGAGAAGTTGACAAGCTTGCACCATGAATGGCCTTAAAAGTAAACCATTAAAAGGTATTTGGCATTTATATAACCATTAAGAGGAGTAATAGGTGAGAAGGAAACACATTAAAATAAATACTGTTTCAAGAAATACTGTTTAAAAAGAGTCACTGTCATGTCCATTCTGAAAATTTATCCTTCAGATTTAGGCCTAGACCAAAGTTAGCCAACATCACAAAAGCTAATTTTAGATCTTCAAAATAAACTGTAGCCTATTATTTTTAGATCTGGTAGTTCTGCCTGGTTTGCATCTGTACATTCTTAGTGTTTTGTTAGTACTATTCGTGTCTGAAGGCAGAGCAGTTTAAGCCTGAGGAATTGTAACAGCTCCTTCCCACTGTGCCCTGATACTCTGGAAGTCCAGCAGATGGGCTGTGCTTGTTAACTGTTCATACTTAATTCTCTTAAAGCCACCAAGTCCTTGGCACTCAGCCACTCAGACAGAGCTTCATCACTGGTGCTGAGGTGAAGCACTGTACAAAGTCAAGCCAGCGCTGTTCGGGTGAAGACGTCCCATCCTGCCTCTGCCTTCCATTAAGGTCCAGTGACAGGAGTGGAAAACTGAACCCTTTCATCGAGATACATTTTCTGAGAGGGTCAGATGTCATAGCACATGTCCAAAATCCCAGCACTAGTTATCTTTTTCTGTTTTTTGGGTTTTTTTTTTAAGTTTTTATATGTAGACCTTAACAGTAACAAAGCATCCATATCACACTAACCAACCTAAAAGCTGTTTCTGAAGAGTAGAGCCATGTTGTAATAGCATTGTTGCTACTAGTAGCTGATAACATTTGTCTTTTTTATAGGGCTTACGTTATACCCAAACATTTTCCATAGGCCTTAAATGTGTTAGGCATAGACTTTGTGGTCCTTACCACTACACAGGAGGGACACCGTTAGTTCATAGCATTCACAGAAGGAAACAAACACCAAGCACAAAGTTAATCATTTTTTAATTTTTATTTTTTAGTAATTGGAAGACTCTAACATACTAAGCTACATTGAATTGGTGTTACAAATTATTAATTTCTACAGATCTGTTTTTGAATGTTAAAGTTCTTAGAAATCTGGGTATCACCTTTTAGAGCTTTCTTTTAATAAAGATGTATGTCAGGGCTTTGTGCTGAGTTAGAGAGGACTAGCAGAGTCTTAGTCACAGCAGGGATTACTGGCCAATGAGACCAGCTGAATGAACAGTAGGTCAGCTTATTTGTTTCATGAGAGACCAACAGAGGAATTTTGATAGCAAGTTGAGGTAAATTTCCAAGTAGTTCTTGTGTAAAGAACAGAAAGTAAGGCAGCAGCCAGAGGAGAAAGGGTCTGCATTTTCTTTAAATTCAGAGATAACAGTGGGCTTGCAGATTGATGTGGATGTTAAAATAGATGGAGAACGTGTGCTAGCACTGGACAGAGGGAAGGGTTACTAGAGAGATCTCCCTCAAGATGTGGTTCTGTGCCTGTAAAGGGATTACCTTGAGGTACAGATAGCGTCCATGGTGAGAGAGTAGGTGCCACTTTCCTCATTATTATTCCTCTTCGTTAAAAAGAAGTGAGTCTGCCATCCGAGTGTAAGGCTTTGGGGAGAACTGCTGGCATTTTGAAGGTCAATGAGAGAACATAAAATGGCCACCAAGAGAACAGACGTGAATTGCCTAGACGAAATATTGCCAGAGCATTATGGACCCATCTAAGGGGTTCTACTCACAAATGTAAGACAAACAACAAAGGCTTTTCTTTTTTCTGCACACACTAGTACACTAGTGCTGACACTGCATTAGGGAGATCTGCTGAGTGGACAGTGACGTGGAGGAGTGGGCAAGTACAGTGTGGTTGCATGATTGGTACAGACGGGAAGAAACCAGTGTCAGAGGTACTGGCAGGGATACTAGAGGAAAAAGTGACCAGACAATAGAGTTTGGAAACTGCTTAGTCAGCTTACAGTTACTGAGAATTAATAAGGTCTTGATGGGAGCGTAAGGAGGGATAGCAACTGGGGTCTCGTAAAATCAACAAGAGGTTCATGAACGTAAGAGGCTAAAGTTTTGAAGAATGTATGTATGGCTATTAGAATCACCAAGAATTAGGATTTAGTATCATTTAGTGTAGTCAGGAATTACATTTTAGAAATAAACATATTCAGGTGTTTGCAACAAAAGATGGTGGACAGTATACAGTTAAAATAAATGTGAAGGTCTGGAGAGACTTCGAGAAGAGTGGGAATGAGCAGCTTAGGATCCCTACACTGTTTGCCTCTAGATCCAGCCATAAGAGCAGTAAAGGAGAGAAACATGGCTTAAGGAAATAAAAGTAATAAAGGGGATGTTGCTGGTGGCTGACTGATTTCTAGGTGGCACAGTGATCATAAAGAGAATCTTATCAGGCTATAGAGGTGGCTCAGTGGTTAAGAAAACTTGTTCTTTAGAGGACCCAGATTCTATTCCCAACACCCAGATGGCTCAACCATCTGTAACCCCAGTTCCAGGGATCCAACACAAATGTGTGGTGCACATACATGTGTGCAGGCAAAACATTCATACATATAATACAAAATAAATCTTTAAAAAATAAGAACAAATGTTATTTTTCCAGAGGCATGAGTTTCATACAGCTTACCAGATGAAAGGCTCTGCATATTTTAATGAATAGACTGACGGAAGCATAAACATGGGCAGGTGTGTAACTTGGTAGGAGGGCATCGCACAGCATGCACAGGCCTGCTGTTCCAACAGAGCACTGCTGTACAGGCAGTCTTCAAATGCATTGGAGCTAGATTGTGTCACTTGAATGTAGGAAGTGGTTTTTCCTTTTAAAATAATAGAAAAATTAACTCATGAAATTTGCCAGATTCTCCTTTTGAGTCTTGCATTTCATCATAATTATCAATCATAATAAGTTAATTTGAACATTTTAATATCTCAATCTGCATGCCCCTTAAAATAATTATAGCATACTTGTTACTTAGCTGATAGAAAAATGTGATATATTGGTTTTATGGCAAAGCTCAGGTAACCATGTATTTCCCAAAAAATTAAGGAAATTTCATCTTTACAATACTACCTACTCTTTAGCTTTTCTTTGTTTTTATTTATTTTGCTTCCTCACGGAGAGGAAAAGAGATTAATATTACTTATATACATACATACATACATGCATACATGTGTTTATATAAATCTATGCATACACACACACACACACACACACACACACACACACACACACACACGGCATATGTATCTTGGCAGCATTTAAGAATAAGTATCCATGCATATTGACCCAGGAAGGAATGTGAGCCAAAATGTTCTTTAAGTCAATAGAGACAGCTTTGAAGCAAGCCTTCATGGGTTTTATGTTTGAGTGCCACCTAAGAGGAAATGGGGAAGACATACTTCCTCCCTGAAATATCAGTGTCTCTAAGTCTTCCTAGTGGGGAAGTTAGCAAACGGTGCCACCAAGTGGTGATAATGAGGAAATTCAGTCGCTTTAAAATAGGTAATTGAGGGTTTGGTTTTTTGTTTGTTTTCCAACAGTT
This sequence comes from Ondatra zibethicus, assembly GCA_004026605.1. NCBI lineage: Eukaryota > Metazoa > Chordata > Mammalia > Rodentia > Cricetidae > Ondatra > Ondatra zibethicus. Next base: position 92,308 of record PVIU01005745.1, on the reverse strand, counting down.
TTCCATCCAGTTATCTTTCTAACAACAATCAGACTTCTGGGACACCTGTGCCATCTGCTTTATCAAATGCGATTGGTCCTTCTGCTATGGCTTCAACTGGTAGCCTAGTAATCCCTTCTCCTTCCAACCTCAATGACCTTAAAGAATCAAGTGGGAGCAGGAAGGCCAGGGTGCTCTATGATTATGACGCTGCAAACAGCACTGAGCTGTCACTTCTGGCAGATGAGGTGAGTGAGTCCCAGACAGACAAACCCAGTCTGATATTAGGACAGAGTTGGAAATAATGTATTATGAATGCTTTGTGAATTTCAGTTGTTAATATTGACACTTAAAATTTTATTATGTATAGTGGATCAGTTGAAATAATGTTTTAAATGTTCATACATGTAAGTTCTACCTATGTACGAAACTGCCACTGATAAAATCCATAACTTTTCAGCTAAATGTAAAATTTCAGCTAACTGGATGTTTAAAACCCTTAAATAGTAAATAACTTAAACATATTTAATATAAATTTGATTTGTTTGCTATATGCTTGTTTTTAATATAATTAATAATTGGAAATATTATATTTTGTAGGTAATCACTGTGTTCAGTGTCGTTGGAATGGATTCAGACTGGCTAATGGGGGAGAGAGGAAATCAAAAAGGCAAGGTGCCAATTACCTACTTAGAACTTCTCAATTAAATAGGGAGCCCGTGAAAGATCGCCCCTCATGACATCATATTTATATACAGTAACTCTAAAGCAGGTTTAAGTATCTTTCATGTTAATGTCATAAGGGACTGAAAAAGAAAATTTACAAGCCATCAGAAACTGGCAGTTCTGCCAATAAAATTGCATGGTTAATACTTCATTACAGATTTATGTTAGAGATTTCATGACAAGAATGTTTTCTTACACAGTTCTCTTTCTACCGAGGTTTCACTAACAAACAACTTCTACTTTTGAGCCCCAATTTAAAAACAAAAGGATTGTTTTCTACTGAATTTTTCATTAACGACAAGCTTTTTCTTTTATGCAAAATAAATTTATTATGCATGATTCTAGTGACTCATTTTTTAGGTACAATAGCCAAAGAATAAAGTAAAAACTCATTTTTACCTTGCTGCCCAATAGGGATCAGATGACTTAAATACTGTGCGTTAGTGGGGTCTCCTGGCTTTGGAGTTTTGTTTTCATTTGGTTTGGGTTTGTTTATTTTTAAAGCACTACTTGAAAGTCTCTTTTAAACCTAAGTCCTTGAAAAATATTACTTTATTTCATAATGTTGTTAAGATTGCAGAACACACTAAGAATAATCCTAACATTTTTCAGTTGGCACAGTTTGATGCATCAGAAATGCATCCATTGAGAACATACTACACTGCAGTAAAGATTTGTTATTGAGCAACAAATGTGTACAAAAATAAGGATTAGTGGAATAACTTTGACTATAGTGTTAATCACACGCAGTGAGTGTAGTTTATCTTCATCTGAGTCTCTGGTTATGGAGTGCACCCTCTGGAAATAGTAATGTCACGTTGGGAGCCAGAGAGTTGCTCTGAGGACCATGATATATATACATCAGCAATTGCTGCTATAAATTGCCAGTTGAGAAATTCTTTTGTTAGGTCTTCAATCCTCATCGTTCTTCCATCTATCCATTCATCCAAAAACATTTGTGGAGGCCCAGGTACTTTGTTGATCAACCAAGTGTAGTGCTATGAACAAGATGCTCCTAAAGAAGACAGAAAAATTAACCTATAACAGGATTAATATTATGATGGAAGAACTAGAAAGTACTGTGTTAGGAACTGCCTGCTTCAGATCTGAGCAGTCAGAAGTAGACCCAGGTAGAAAGAAAAAGATGGACTGGACCTGGAACCAAGAGAGCACAAGTTTGTTCAGATTAGCTTAACAATAAAGTTCAAAAGTGTAATCCATTTATTTATTCAGAGACTCTTGAATTGTAAACTTTTCAACTCTAAGAAGGTGGATATTTAAATGGCAGTTGTAAACATCCATGCATGCTAAGAGTGCCTAAGAGCTCGGTAAACATGGAAAATGTAGTTCTTGGTGCCAACTTTAACAGCCCCTTTATTTCTATGTTGTAAGATTCATTCTGCTGAAGTTTTATAGTGATTCACACTGAGTTACATACTTAACTCCAAAAGCTGCTCAAGATGGGATCAAGTGAATGAAGCTTTTTTTAATACCATCTGTTAGATTTGTCCAAATATAGGTTTTAAGGGACTACAAAAATTTGGGTGAATTTAAATACCATCCTTAGTTCAGCAAATTTAGTTTTGGGGAAATAGAACAGTACAGAAGAAAATATAAATATGGAGTGAATTGATCCTGGGTTTGTATCCATCCTTCCTCACATACTGCGCTCCTTGGGTTTCAACTCAGATTCATAACTACCATTTTTTTAAAGGTAAAATTGAGGTAATAGTTAGAGATTCTTTCACAAGTCTTACTTTGTATCTTTTGCTCTTAAGCGAAAACCTAGCACATAGTAAACATTTTATAAAGACAGATGCCGCTTTCCAGTCCCTGTAGCTAGCTAGCTTCTTGACACAATAGTGTTTGGGCTTTGTGACTGGACTAGAGGAACATCTCTCACAACCTGTGCTGTGCTTAGTCCCTGTCAAGTCTGCTCTCCACCCACTTCAAATCCAGCCAGATCCAGTTCTCCCCACCGTACCCAGTGTGAGGACTGTAGCGGGGCCTTCTGCTTTCCACCAGCAGTGTTGGCACCTGGGACTGCACCCAGCTACCATAGGATTCATATGGTAGCATTAAAGGGTCAGAGCTCCTTGTCCCTTTGTATATCACAGGCCCGCCATATTCTTTAGGCATGGTCTTCTACTTTTATTGTTTTTTTTAATGAGGTTGTATTGTTTGGTTGGGTATTTTGTTTAATTTTGGTTTTGGTTTAAAGTTACACGTTTAGTTTTTGCTCAGGTAAAGTCCCAAGGAGATTGTTAGGCATAGAACAAAGCTCTTGGGAAGCCTATTAATTCATGGTGCAGTTCAGAGTTATGTAAACAAACCCTTGGCCCCTGAGTGTAATTCAATAGCACAGTATTGAGTGGACGGTGCATATATTCATGAAATAATAAACAAGAAGGTATTTATAGGCTCTCCACAAACTAAAAAAAGAAATGGATTTTATCCACCTTTGTCCTTAAAGTAATATAGCCCACAGGGTTATAGTTAAAACATTTTCATGGTGCTAATAAAAAAATTCATATTGCAGATAAGGTTTCTAAAGTGAGAATGCACCTCACTCTGGGGAACAAGGGAAGTACCTAGGGCCAGCATCCCCAGTATGATCCAGCCTGTCCTCCAGTCTGGGGTTAACCTTCAGCTAACAGGAACAAAGGGACTATGTCAGAAGGCTGCTTCCCAGGCACAGTGTAGCAGGGAGAAGATGACAGGGTGAGATAGGAGATTTGTTGTGCAGAGTCTTCACAGAGTACTACACTTTGTTGACACATGTCCCTGGAAATCCACTTATCTCCCCAATACCTGAAAGTTTGCAATGAGTTGCCTAGTTGCACAGGCCAGAGTGAAGACCGTCAAGAGGACAGCTGCCAGCCAGCTCTGCGCAGGCGCTCCCTCGCTGCATGGCGCTCCTCCCCCATGAAACTCTGAAGTTAAGGAAAGTGCCAGGCCTCCTTCTCCACTCTGTCCTGGAGTACAAGACCTCAAAGCAGCAGTATCAGCATTGCCTGGAGCCGTGTCAAATGCTGATTGCTGTTTTCAAATATCCTACCTTATTTATGCTTTTGTCTACATGGGCCTGTGGAATCAGTAGTGTTAACATTCTCTGTGACAAGTTTTTAAATATTTTAAGACAAAAGGAATTTTACTTTCTTTATTATGTTCTATTAGTTGTAATTATGTTGTTTTTATAATTTATTTATTTAGCATGTACCTGACACTCTAGAATGTAGCCTAAGATACTGACTTTAATTCTGTTAATCATAAATTACTCTTGGCACACAGCCTGACTCTTGGTATATGCTCAATAAATACATGTTGGGTAAAAGGAAAAAAACTGCTAATACCTGTGTCTTACCCCATAAGATCTACTGAGCCAAATTCTGGAAGCAGGGCCCCCCAGTTGTACAGTAAGCCTTTCATGTGATCCTGCTGCAGTCATGTTGAGAAAGACTGCAGAGCTAACAGAACGGGCCTTCCACCCTCAGACACCTGCAGTTTGACATCTCTTGAAAACATCCCCTTGCCTGCTGTAAGCCTCACCACACTCTAATGGGCTGAGATACTTTCAGACCAGTCTTAAAAGTGGGTGTGAAGGTGGAAGGGTGTATTTAGTGTCAGTAAAAAGTATTGCTTAGAATGCCAGGAACTGGGTGCCATATAAGGTCTCTAGGAATGTGGACCCATCTGTCTAAAGCAGCGGTTCTCAACCTGTGGGTTGCAATCCCTTTGGGGATCAAACAACCCCTTTCACAGTGGTCACCTAAGACCATCTACATATCCGATATTTACATTACAATTCATAACAGCAAAATTACGGTTATGAAGTAGCAATAAAAATAATTTTATGGTTGGGAGTCTTTGCAAAATGAGTAATTGTATTAAAGGGTTGCAACATTAGGAAGGTTGAGAACCACTGGTCTAAAGAAAGATGAGTTTTAACCACCTTATTTCCACACAGTGCCTTTGAACTGGTGTTTAGCATCAAAACACCCAGACAAACCAGTAAAGCAGTATAGACTAACGTATCTACATCTCTGTACCTCAGTTTGCTAAGCTGTACTTTTTCCTACATCAAAGTAGACTTTTTAAGAATTGTTAATGCTTTTTTATTAATACAAGTCAAAAATGCTGACAAAAAGAAAAAATTTAGAGGTAAAGATAGAAAAATGGCCTACGATTTCACCATCTGAGGAGAGGTGCTGTGACAGGCATGTGGCCTCCAGACTGCACATTTAGAGATTTTTTTTTAATGGGATCAATTGTCCATGCTGTTTTGTAACTTTTTCACTCAACACTACCATGACGATCTTGCAGTGTCATATGTATTTCTACATTTTTTAATGACTGCATGCTGTTTCTTCATATGTGCCACATTTTATTGAACTACTGTTGAATTTTTAGGTTTCCAGTTTTTTCACTAATAAACTGCTTTGAAGAACATTGTGCTATTAACCCTTTGTGTTCCTAATTATTTCCTCAAGTGCTATGGTGTGAAGTTGCTAGTAGAAAAAGCATACCAGTTTGTAAATGCTCCTGCCCCTGCCGCCGTGCCATGCCCCCTAGAAGACATTTAGTCCTTTGTGCTCTTTCTCAGCAGTGTATGATGGGATGCAGTAGGTACAGGTGGGGTATTATGGGGGAGGGACTTCCAACTGAATGTCTTAGTGTCATTGGTTTGAAAAAGACAGTTGAAAGTCAACAGTAATCGGTCTTCATTTTTCTCTCTGTCCTGGCATGGGCTTTGTGATACTTTGGAAATGTTTGTACTGCTAACCTACCTGTAGCTTCTACTCAGCCTCCAGGAAGATGCACCTTTTTTATTTTTGCTGAGGTGATAGGAAGAAACAGTCTTAGGCTGGAATCTATGGTAGTTTTGAGACAGGCTGGTGTTTAGAGAGCATCACTTAGTGCACTTGGAAAGGTAGACAGTGTTGGCTTTTCCCCTTGGCTGTCTGATGTTAGTCATTAGACCTCTTAGAGCCCTCATCTCTAGAATGGAAGTAATAGAAACGACCTGGCAGAATTGAAGACCAGCTACATTATAAACAGAGCTGGTGGTACCCAATATATAATAAATAACTAGCAGATCTCCAAATAAGTGTATCAGAACAATTGCTATTGTCGAGTATCAGTCATTGCAAATAAAGTTTCCCTGACAGTTGTCCTACTGACTGAACGTTGTCTTGTATGTTCTACTGTACTTACTCAGTCTGCTTATACATTGCTGGCTCATTTTGCCAGTCAAGCGCTAAGAATAGTGTCAAGGAAGTGTCTAGTGGGGCATCCAGCACTACCATGCCTTTAGAGCAGCAGTGGTCGTTTTAAGGGGAGGGGTGCATTAGCCTGCCAAACTTCTAACTGCAGCTGCCCTGCTTGTGTGCTGTGGAGGACTGCCCTCCGCAGACTTCATTCAGTGGAGGTGATTTTCGTTAGCTAATTGCAGGATCATCTCTACAGATAAGAACTGATTAGTCTGCACTGATGAATTTAGCTTGCTGGCAGTATTTCAAGAAAGGTTCCTGTTCTAGGGTTAGAACTGCAGTACGGATAAAGCCCAGAGAATCAACTCATTTTAATAGTTGGGTGAATCCCAGTACGATTAAATTAGCTTACTGGTTTGTTGATTATGAGCTAAACTGCTCAGCCGATGAGGGGTGATAAGAGAACTTTCACTGGGCTTGGAAAGAAGGGAAGCTATACGGGAGGCTTGAGGTTTATGAGGACAAGACAAATGACTGGTCAGGGACTGGACTCATGGTTCTAAGAGGCCTTGTTTTATTAGAGCCCACCACACAGCATTTTAGGGCTACTGTGTCATCCTTGTCTCATTTCCTGGTGACGTTTTCTCTACTGAGCTGTACCAGGTCATTCCCAACAGCATGTACTTTGATATGTGTTGGCTTTTGTGTGTAATCACTTTTAGCTGTCTCCACTTGAAAACCGCATTTGTCAAGAGTAAGCTCAACACTTTATTAAAATATTCTAGATTCCTCTGGCAAAATTATATGCACACACACACACACCATTGTGGCACACACTTCAATTGCAAACTTTGCTGAATCTCAAGAACAAGGACGTTGTGTCCCCAATTAGCTAGTATACAGTCTTCCAATTTACATAAAAGAGCTACTGATTCTGTTTAGGTACTACTATGTGTATTTGGCTTAAAAAACAGACTTTTAAAAATATATATAGTCAAAGCATACTTACTTTTTAAAGAGTAAACCCCACAATCCACATTCCCAGTGACTCGCTTATCTTACATGCTCATCACTGACTTACACATTGCAAACAATAATTTATTATAGAATGGACTTTGCTGGTTCATCTGCACTTCCAATCTAGGATCAGTCACCTCAGGTATTGGATTGAGATATTTCTGTTGATAAGCTGTTCTGTGTAAAATCACCTAAATCTTTCCTTTCTCCTCTGCACCTCTTCCCACTCTCCTCCATTATGGTGTCTGCATGGTCCTCTCTCCTTCAAGTGTTAGGTGGATAGCACCACTTAGCAGGGAAAAATTAAATGTCAAGAATCTGTTCATTTGCAATTTGCTAATGGCAAATCTAAGATTTCTAGGACACAAGTGTGATCAAACTTCAGATTGGCCATTCACATGTGGCAGCCTGCTGTTGCTCAGGAAACAGCCCCTCAGAAGCACATGGAGAGCACATGGACATTAAGTACATTAATTAAGGCAGAACTCGGAAGCTGGAGTTGCCTTCACTAGAGGAATCCAGTTTACTTGACTGCACATTGAGGTTTTCACCAAAACGAGGCTATAGATAAGCAAGCACAAGTGATTTCCATTTGCACCCTGAACCACAATGACTGAGCCTGCACTTTTCAGTGACTGGAAGAGTCCCTTCATCTGCACATCCCCAGGGAAACTTTTGTATGTCCACAGACCATTCCTCCCTTCTACCAGCTAGTGGGGAGGGGCATTCCACCCATCTCTCATTCCTGCCCTGATTACCTCAAAATGTCCTGTGGTCACTGGCAGTGAAACTGGGGAGTGGGCTGAAAGTTGGTAAAACAACACCAGTAGCCTCATAGGTTCTAAAGAAGAGAGTGTAGGAGCCTGCTGGTAGTGGCGCGTGCCTTTAATTCCAGCACTCACACTCAGGAGGCAGAGGCAGGAGGATCTCTGTGAGTTCAAGGCCAGCCTGGTCTACAAGAGTGAGTTCCAGGACAGGCTCCAAAGCTACAGAGAAACCCTGTCTTGAAAAACCATAATTAATAAATGAATGAGCGTAGAATGTGATTTTAGTGTTGTTGGAGGAAATCAAGTTGCTGGTCAACACTTCTCCTGAGTTACCTAGTAGCATTCTTTTTCTTGCTGATAAAAGAGTAATTGGATAGGGCTGGTGAAATGTCCATGCAAGCCTGAGGACCCAGGTTTGAATCCCCAGAATCACTCAGATCCAAATGTGGTAGCAGTCATCTATAATCCCTGTGCTTCTGTGGTGAGATGGGAGGTAAAGACAAGAGATTCCCCCATGTGCTCATGGGCCTGCCGCAGCTAACAACAAAATAAGAGACCTTGTCCCAAAGTGAAAGGTCAAGCCCTCTGGGCTCCACACACTCATTGTGGCACATGACCCATACAAGAACACATAGCATATATGTAGTTGGTTTATTTTTTTTTAACTCTTTTGGCTCTTTACTCTTGGCCCACCACCCAGCTCCCAAAAGAACCACACGGAGTCTTACTACTTATAAATTCCCAGCCTTAGCTTGGTTTGTTTCTAGCCAGCTTTTCTAAAATTATCTGGTTTATCTTCTGCTTCTGGGCTTTTATCTTTCAGTATTTTATACACCTTTCTTTCTTACTCCATTGTTGGTTTTGTAGCTGGGTGGCTAGTCATTGATGGCCTCCCCCCTTTTCTTGCTCCTAGATCCTCCTCCCAGATTTCTCCTCCCATTTATTCTCTGTGCCTACCAGCTCCGCCTATCTTTTCTCCTGCATTGCTTTTGGCTGTTCAGCTGTTTATTAGACCAATCAGGTGTTTTAGACAGGCAAAGTAGCATGGCTTCACAGAGTTAAACAAATGCAACATAAAAGAATACAACACATCTTTGCAGCATTAAACAAATGTCCTACAGCATAAACGTAACACATATTTCAATAATATTCCACAAAACATATATATCACTCACATATACACACACACACTAATGGGAACTCTCTGCCATGGCATTCTCATAGTGACAGAGACCTAGCCCACACATAGCTTCTTATAGACCCTCTAACCCAATCCCTTGCTCACTGCTGCATACCGCCTTCAGTACCTGTTCATTACAGCCTCAGACTGGTGAAGGTTAGAGCATCAAGGCATGAGAGCCATATCTCTCCCTCTGCTCAACCAACGGCTCTCACAACTCAAATAGAGAAGCTCTTAGATTTTACACACTCAAAGCTAATTCTTCCAGGAGTGCACACCTTCACCAGGATGGCTAGTAAAGATAAATGCCATAATACATCTATAAAACACTCCCACACCTACCTAAGACTCAAGGGAGCATTGAAGAAGAGGAGGCAGGAAGAGCCTAAGAGCCAGAAAATCAGAGAATTGCTGTGAAATTGTGTCTCTTAGTAACATCAGAAGCTATATCCGTAAAGTCCCACCAACATGACTTCCCAAACATGAGCCAGACAAGGAGGACACCAACAAACATGCAAGACTGGTTGGGGAAAAGCCCATGAGGCCTCAACCCTGGACACAGAACTACAAGCAACTGAGTAAAGCTCAGAGAAGGAAAGGGTGGTCCTCCCCAGGGAAGAGCATACCAGTCAGTTGTCTAGTGCTAAATGGTCAGCCCTGAAAGCATGCGTGCAAGTAACGTGTTATATTTAAGAATATGTGTGTACAATTGCATATAGGCATGGAATAACAATTGATGAAAAAATAGGTTAAGTGTTGTAGGGAGAGGGTCCCTTGTTTGCCCCAGCCGCTCGGCTAGCTTACACCCAAAATAACCACACAGAAACTGTATTAATTAAAACACTGCTTGGCCATTAGCTCTAACTTCTTATTGGCTAACTCTTACATATTAGTTTAACCCATTTCTATTAATCTGTGTATCACCACATGGCTGTGGCTTACCAGAGATTCTATCCGGCGTCCATCTCTGGTGGAGGATCCATGGCTTCTCTCTGACTCTGCTTTCTTCCTCCCAGCATTCAGTGCTGTCTTCTCTGCCTACCTAAGTTCTGCCCTATCAGGCCCAAAGCAGTTTCTTTATTCATTAACCAATGAAAGCAACACACAAACAGAAGGAACTCCTATACCAGTTAAGAATTTGAAAAAGAGCAGGGAGAGGTCTGTGAGAGAATTTGAAGGAAAGAAAGGAAAGAGAAAAATGTAATTTAAAAACAGTTTCAGAGGTAAACAAAAAAGATAAATGTCATAAGCAGACAGGCATTGCATCAAGGCTCCATTTTGTCCCTTGTCCATTTCTATCTGTACAAGGAATTTCTTTTGGGAGTATATTATTCCACCCTACACTCTGGCTTTGATTAGGACTGTAGCACAACATCCACATCTTAATATATTTGGAACACATATTAATATTGGGAATCATAGAAACCTGCCTTATTACTAAGATCCAATTGTTATTGTTATGAAATAGCACTGCTACTATTCTGTCTAGAAAGAATGGTTTGATGCACAAAACACTTAACACAGAAATTAAGACTAAAGACTTTGGAATACAATATACACCATTGAATCAAAGAAGCAATTTTTCAAACCCCACCTATGTTTTAGGTGAGTTGTATGAGCTCAATTCCTGTGCTTTCATATGTAATACATGGATTGACATGCTCCGCCTCCCTGGTGTGTAGCATGCAGTTGTTCTGAAACAATCCCCAGGCCACCAGCTCACCACTTGGGAATGTGTTAGAAAGGGCAAATCTAAGGCCCCTTCTGAAACTCCAGGGATGGAGTACAGCAAGCTGTGTCTTAACAAACTCCCAGAACATGATTGTGTGGAACTAATGAACTACAGTTGTGCAAATTAAAGAATTCAAGCAACTTGCATATCATAAATAGCTAATAATTTCTAAATAACACTTAGAATTTTAATGAAATGGACTATTCACACTTTTCAAGGAAAGTTTTGTATGCCCCTCTCATAACAATGCTTTTTGTAAAAATTTGAAAGCTAAAATTCTGAGATTAAGATTTCTGATGATCATATGAAATACACACCCCTATATTTGCACCGTGTAGAAAATGGTGCTCTTTAGAAAAAAAATAAGTAATTGAGATTATCTTAGTCAGTGTCCTATTGGTGTGAAGAGACACCATGACCATGACAACTCTTATAAAGGAAAACATTTAATTGGGACTTGCTTACATTCAAAGGTTTAGTCCATTGTTGTCATGGTGGGGAGCATAGCAGCACAGAGGCAAATATGGTTCTGGAGAGGTAGCTGAAAGTTCTACATCTGGATTAGCAGGCAATAGGAACAGAGAAACACTGGGCCTGACTTGAGCATTTGAAACCCCAAAGCCCACTCCCACCCACTTCTTTCAGCAAGGCCACACTTCCTAATCCTTGTCAAGTAGTGCCACTCCCTAATGACCAAGCATTCAAATAAATGAACCTATAAGGGCTATTCCTATTCAAATCATCACAGAGATCTATATAGAAAATCCTACCTCCTTAAAAGGAAACTATTAGGTGAGGGTCAGGATTTTTCTCAGAAAACAATCCAGAATCTGCTTCTACACAGTTAGAGCTTCAACATGTCAAATCATAGGTTGCAAACATAATCAGGTTACCAGCCTAGTTGAAAATGCCTTAACTTTAAAATGGAAATAAAAAAATGTATTGCTTGGGGGAAGAAGTTATGCTTTTGTTTCCACAGGAAATGAAAGCTATAGATTTGTTCCAGGTTAATAGTGATCAGGTTTGATTGAGAGAGACCTCCTGAAAATCCTGGCTACAGACATAAATAAATAAACCTAGAAAAACTACAAGACCGGTGATGGTTATTTTACCTGCTCAAACATAAAACAAAAAATTATCTTTGGCTGGTTTGTGTACAACACACAGTCCATACTTGTGTTAATGCAGATATGGATGTTACCTTTGAAAGTTTGTGTGTTTTCAGAGCAAGGGGACCAGACACCAATGAAAAGAGGTGACCTGGGTGATCCAGCCTCTCAGAATGCCTCTGTTTCAGTTTCTTCGGTGTTCTGCATCCAGAACAGTTTCAAGGCAGCTGGCTAAGATGGTCCAGCCTCACAGACTGTTCTAGTCAGGACTGCAGATAAGTCTTGCACTTTCTCATTGTGCAGAGACTAGAAAACAAATGTTATAGCTAGTTTTCCAAGGACTTAACCATTATCTCAATTTTCTCAGGTTCCCTAAAAAGATGCTTTCACCCACAGACAACAGGAAGCAGTTTAGAGACCACAATTCCCACATTTCCAAGAGGTGGGGTAGGTGGTTTTTGATCATTCTGTGGGTTATGGATGTTTGTCATCATTTAAAGGTAATATAGAATAAAAAGACAACTATTAACCTCAAATATTTTACATTGGTATTGATACAAATTTAAAGTTATTTTTGTTATACTGTATGTATGTTTCTATTCTTGTTTGGGGTATTGTACCTATGCAGCTCATTTAAAAATGTAATGTATAATTAATAAATACAGGTTAGTAGTTAGTCATCTATAAAAATCAAACTTGTAGTCATATTAGGTATGTTTTCAAGGTTAAACAGATATATTTAGGTAGCTAAATGGTCTTCAAACACTTCAAAGGACTACAGATGTTTAATCTGTTTAATAACCTAAGGCTTTTTATGATTTAAGATGTTTAATAACCTAAGGCTTTTTATGACATGAGTGAGACATGTCTGCTCCTGGCAGCACCAGTTTACTTCAGAGATGATAGGCACTGAAGAAAACCCCATATGGATTTTACTCTCATGTCAAAGAAACTGCTCTTGCCTCAACTGCTGACAGTATGCTGTAGAAACTGGACAAGCAGGACACGAAAGAAAAAGACTGTCAAACTTTGCCAAGATAAGGTGGGATAGTCCTTCAATTTTCCTGCTTCATAGAAAAGTCTGCCAGATGTTCTAGGCCTATAGGCTGAAGATGGGTGCCCCCAACATTGCAGAGGAACCTTGGGTGACTACCCAAGCAGCCAGATGTCTGTCATTTCTATAGTTTTGGAAATGGCTTGCACTGCTTTTTCTGTTTACTTGGTAATAGTATATTCATCTGGAGTCTTTGATGAAGATGAAGACTACATAGTTGTAGTTTTCCTTAGTTATGATAGAAGGTAAATTAAGTACAAAACTTTAAACTCACCAAGGTAGAACAAATAATGGAATGTTTTCTCTGAATTTGCCAAGTACAGATAGACTGGATATTGTAAATGTAATTCTTACTTGATAACTGCTCTTACTGTATATAGTCTTGCTATGTTAAAGTTAAAGCCTTTTTATTTAAAAAAGGGAAAGTGTTATGGAATGTTATTTTAACTAGGCAAAGATGTGTTACATTTTTTTATGATGCAGAATATTACTTTAACTGTGTAAAGGTGTGTTTACATTTCTTTATGCTGCATTTGTTTCACCTTTCCTGCCTAAGGCACCTGATTGATCTAATAATAAGCTGAATGGCCAGTAGCTAGGGAGAAGAGGGAGAGGTGAGGCTGGCAGAGAGAATAAATAGGAGGAGAAATCTAGGCTTAAAATTAAGGAGAGAAAAAAGAGATGCCCAGGGTTCGAAGCCAGGCAGCCACCACCTATCCAGACATGAGAAGCAATGAAAGTAAGATCCACAGAAGGAAGAAAGTAAAAATCTCCAAGGCAAAAGGTAGATGAAGAGAAACAGGTTAATTTAAGTTAAATGAGTTAGTTAGAAATGAGCCTAAGTTGGCCAAGCATTCAGAACTAATAATGAGTCTCCATGTCGTGATTTGAGAGCTACTTGGTGGCCTAAGAGAAAAACCTGATACAGAGGGAATCTTGAGACTCGGGGATGCATGGGAACTAAGGGACAAAAAAATGTCCCTGAAAAGGAAAGGAAGAGAAGCAACAATATAGAAGAGTGACTTAATAAGATGTGGGAACGGGCTCAAAAGTAATACTGAACATGACAGAGAACACCTAGCAAAGAGGACCCATGGGAGGTGTGTTCAGTCAAGAGGAAAACTTAGCAAACGGTAGTTAAATTTGCAAGCACCCTTTCTACCTCACTGTCCTGCACAACAGTCAGCAGACAGGTCCCTTAGGTTATTAAATTTGAGTTGAATTGACTTGGGATTTGGATTATTTTTTAAAGTCTTATCTTCATTTTATCATCTGTATGTGAGTGTGAATGGGGACGTGTGCATGCCACAGGTGTGTGAGTGCCACAGTGCACCTTAGTGGCCAGAGGACAGCTCTCAGGAGTTGACTGTCATCCTTCCCAGGTAATTGAACCAGGGTCAATAGTCCTGCATGGCAAGTGCTTTTTCCACTGAACCATCGCTGTGGCTCCAAAGTTGGTCTAGTTGGAATAGTGACGTCCTTACTATTTCAACAGAGCTACACTGCAGAGTCTATTGCACTCACACCAGCTATCTGCTCATGACTGCCAAGTTGGAAAGACCGTTGGAGGTGTCTGAATCAGAGAACATCTACCTACAAATGATTCATATGTTCTAATGCAAAAGCTTTTCGTTGTATTGATGTATGTGTAATGCACGTGTGTGTGTGAGTGTGTGTGTGCTCATGTGCAGGTATGTAGAGATGAGGAGACCTCTAGTGCCCTACTGTGTCATACTCTGACTTATTCCATGGAGACAGGATCACTCCTTGAACATGGAGCTAATAACCAGTGAGCCCCAGAATCCTCCTGTCTGCTTTCTCACAGAGCTGCAGTTAGAGAAATGTTGCAATACCCAGCTTTTAATGTAGATGCTGGGGATTTGAACTCGGGTCCTCCTACTTGCACAGCATAAGCTCTGTACCCACTGAGCCATCTCCCTAACTCCCAAAGAAGTTCAAAGTTTCTTCTTCTTTTTTTTTTTGTGATACTAAGGATCAAACCCAGGGCCTTGAACATGATGGGCAAGGCACCCTACTGATAAGTTATATCTCTAGTCCCCAAATGCTTTTTAAAAACCTTTAGTGTTGTGGTGAACAAATAGTACTGATCCAGAACCTAACAGTCCTGTGTTCCCATTAGAAAGCCAGTAAGCTGGGACTGAGAGCCTCTTCCATTTGCAGTCATTTACTTTATTTGATCCCAGGAACCACAGGGAAGAGTCATGGTATCTGGGCAGGATTTCCTTTGCCCGTCTTCCCTACCCCTTTCCTCAAAGGCTTCATCAGCAGAAACACTGCGAGTTTAGAGAAATACAATAGTACCAGCTGCAGTGATCTGAGAGTTAACTGCAGAGTGGGCCGGTGCGAATGGGAGCTGCACCATCTCATTTGTGCCTGGGAGGGAGGGAGGTAGTTCTCCTCTCTGTGCGCCACAAAAGGAGACATGAAGGCTTTAACTCACAGGGCAAGCTGGGAAAGAGGCAGAGCCTGGGCCCCGAACCCAATCTCCCCATCTCCCAGGCTTTGCTCTAGAGGGCTCCTCAGAGAACTAGTAGGTCAGTTAGCAAGGGCAGTGGCTAACCCCTTCTGTAACAGACAACTCAGGTGTAGTCCACCCTCTGCCATCCGGGAGTGCTTCTCTGAGAAGCCAATTCCCGTCCCTCTCCTTCCTTACCTTGTATTTGTTCCCTCTGGAACCCGCAACAGCTAAGTGCAATCCTTCCCAGCTGCATCCTCTTTAGTGTGCTCGGCCCAGCTTGGTAGCTTGAGACCCAGTTTCTTGAAACTGCGGGCACATTTTTAAACTTCAGATGCTGATGAGGCTCCCAGGAGAGTGCACCAAAATCTCTTAAATCCATAATTTGCCTAGAAATTGACAGTGCAGCCAAATAAGAACAGTAGAGAGCTCTGGATGGCCCTCCAATCCCTCTGAACCCTTTCACATTCCCCAAGTCTATGAAATGGCAATATGATAGGAAATGAGAGTGACTTGTAATTTTTATTCAACTTGTTCTTTTTTTGACAATTTCACCCATGCACACAGCTCGTTCTGATGACTGCCACCCACCTTCTATGTCTACCTCCCTCCTATCCCTATTCCTGCCTACAAATCCCCTTCTCACATTCACGTCTTTTTGAGCTGTTTTGTGATCCAGGGGGTTTAGCCAGGGCCACCTGTGCAAACATGGGTTTGGAGCTACCCGTGAGAGCCCCGTGGATTGGGATGGACGGTATTTAGTGACCATGTAACAAAACACGTGACAGCATTCCACATGCAGTGTCACATCCAAACCTCCCGGCAGCTCTAGGCGGCCACTATAATATAATATAATAGCTCACTCAAGCAACTGATCGGGGGCAGGGAGTTCGGGGCACAGCTCCATTAGGAAAGCGCTCGCCTTGGGGTCAGGAGGGCCTGAGCTCAAGGCCCTGTTGTCATGTTTTGTCAAAACAAAAACAAAAAAAGCAGGTGCTGTGGCACACTGGTAACCCCAGAGCTGGGGAGGCAGAAGCAAGTGAGTCCCTTGGCTAATTGCCGGCAAGCCTACTTAGTTGGTAAGGGCCAGATCACTGAAAGAGCCAGTATCAAAAAAGCAGTCAGCTCCCTTTAAGGAATGGCACCCAGGCTGCCCTCTGGCTCCCACGCAGGGCGGAAAAAAGCATACAGAAGAGTTAAGTGACTTTCCATCCTCCCAGAAATCATAAGTAGCAGAAGCAGGAACAGCGCCCAGGCTTTTGCACCCTGAGCCAGTGTGATGAACAGTTAGACTGTGTGGGGAAGACCTGAGTCTGGGGGGAAGCCCTGCTGTATAGTCAACTCCCATAGTGCACACTGGGAAGCCCTCAAACGAGAGGTGCCAAGGGGGCTTCATGGAGCTTCATAAAGGTTGAGTGAGGTCCGAAACCCCACATCATGAAGGAAGGAGGGTCAGGGGACCCTAGGAGGTCACAGAGAATGTGAGTAGACAGAAAAGACGTACTTTATTCACCAGCACGGGCTGCTGAGCAGGCAGACGCTAACAGGCGTCCAGGCACACACGTGCCAGCATGAATGGACTGCACAGGGGTGGGCACAGGCACGCATGCAGGCAGGCACACAAGAGATAAACACACACAGCCCTACATAGACTAGCAAAGGCAAAAAGTGAAAGTGAAGGCACACCCGTCTGACCTCAAGGTCATATTTATTACAAAATCGTACAAAAGTAGCACTTTACCGGGAAGGACTTTAGAACAGACTACATGGCTGCTTGTTTTGGGGTCCCCCAGACACATGACGTCAGTCAGTTTGCACTGACAACACCAAGGTGTCGACTATGCTAGATTTCTGTATCCGTGCCATGCTGTCTAAACAAACTGGCTGGAACATCGCACTGTTCCATTCAAGGTGAAGAATAGTGCTCTATACACGAGCCTCTGTGCCTTCAGAAGAGGAAGGGGTCAGAGCACAGGAGGCCTCGGTGGGGTTGCCCCGAGGGATGATGGGCTCATTCTACAGGAGAGCAAGCTCCTCCGTTACTGGCAGGACCAATGGTGAGTTACATAACCTCTGGATAATCAAGGGTTATACAAATCCCCACCTGCAGCCTACTTGTGGCAACGAAATGAGACGTCTGGAGTACTTCGCTCTGTCTGGCAGCCTCCCCCTGCACGTGTCTTCCTGTGACTATCATCACTATAACTACCATTTCCTTGGACTCTAAAA
Organism: Ondatra zibethicus; assembly: GCA_004026605.1. Classification (NCBI taxonomy): domain Eukaryota; kingdom Metazoa; phylum Chordata; class Mammalia; order Rodentia; family Cricetidae; genus Ondatra; species Ondatra zibethicus. The sequence goes on along the minus strand of PVIU01005745.1, from coordinate 74,829 downwards.
ACAAGGCCGAAGCCATAGGAAAACTCTTCTCAGCCAACATCACTGTTGCAAGATGGGGGGAAGAACCTTACGGTGGAAGCGCTCTCGCCTCCACTGACAGCCCCGTTCACCAGCATCACCAATGAGACACATGCCAAATGGACCCAGCCCTCCTCTCATTTCTGCTTTAGGATGCTTAGAAGCTGAGGCTAAGAGGTAGAGAAATAGGGGGGAGCAGTTGCCTACCTAAGCAGTCCCTGAGTGATCAGATGCAGTCCAGAACTTACTGTGAGACCATCTCTAATTGGTGTGGGAGGTAGGAGCTAGGCTAAAAACAAAACAACAAAGAAAAAACAAGGAAACTGGAAGAACTAAAACAGATGCCCTTTGAAGGCGCTCATCAAAAAAATCTAACGGCCCCCACTCTGCGGCCGCAATGGCGTTTGCAAACTAAACTGTGGTTCTTTGAGTCTAGCTCCAGGGCACGTGTCACAGAGAAGCACTGTGGTCTCCGCCGGCTCGGCTTCTCTGTTTTTAAATAGATCCAAGATAGATGGGCCCTAGGCCTGACATTCGGTTTCATCCTCCGCTGATGTACAGAAGCTCCGGGGGCATTTGGAAGATGCAACACAGAGATTATATGTAAACCAATAGCAATTTTTCTTTTGCGCTCAAACCACAAATACTGACTAGCTAGTTTTCGTGACATCCCAATAAGTGAGCTCTGTGTCCTGTTCCAATTCAATTATGCTTCAGTGTTTTAATTAGCCTAAATGATTTTACTTTTTCTCCATAGAATGAATTTTTGCCAGATCCCTGCATTTTCATCAAACTGTTTTGTCACAGCTGGGTACAGGCAGCGGTGACAGCTAAGTGCTGTGGAATGAGGCGGACAGAAATGGAGAACTGGGTAAGGAGAGCCCTAACAAGGATTAGCAGGCACGGTTGGAAGGGTGAGTGAAGGGACGCAACCCCGGGGGGTAGGGTAGGGAAGAGTTGGTCAGGTACACTGTAGAAAGGCAGTAGACATGCATAAAATGTAGGCCCCTGGGTAACAGTTCGAATAGCTGAGGATGTGATCTGTTCAACAGACATACTAGGTTTCCCCCGAAGGGACTTTCTGCGTGCCCTTTCGCCATCTCCATCAGAAGTATCCTCCCCTACCTGGCTCGTCCATGCAACTTCCTTTGTACAATGAAATGTTGAGTACATTAGTTTGTTTTGTGTTGCTTTAACAGAACCCCTGAAACTGGTCAGCAGCAGCATTAGTCTTTCCATTGGTCAATCATGACCCAATCAAACGTTCAACCCCACATCTTAAATGGGCCACCATCTCTCCTTACCACAGTGCTGGAGACCAGACTTACAGCATAAGAGCAACATCTCATCATTTCTCCATTTTTAATGTATTGGCTTTAAGAATAAAAACCTCACACAATGTATTTGATCATATTATTTCCCCTCCCTCAACCCTTCTCACCTCCCTACCCACCCAATGTCATGTTCTTTCTCTCTCTCAAAAAAAAAAAACTAAAAAGAAAAAGACAAAAAATACCAAAACAAAACAAAAAGCGCATGTAAAACATCGCATCTATTGGTGTTGTCCATCTCCTCTTAAGCACGGGGCCCACCCTGGAGTGTGGCTGGAATACCCAGGGTCACTCCACTGGAGAAAACTGACTTTCCCTCTCACAACAGGTATTAATGACAAATAGCTTCTCAATAAGGGGAAGGACACAAAGTCCCTCCCCTTCTTGTGCTGGGATTCACCCACCCCTTCTGGCTCTTCCAGCCTGCCTACTCTTCCACATAGGTCTCTGAGCCTTGAGGGAAGGGGCTGGATCAAGATCCCATTTAGGACTGAGTGCTATGTGGCCAATCCCTGAGGCATGGCAACAGTAAGTTAGGCCTCTGAGGCTTCCAGAGGCCACGAGAAGAGCTGGCCCTAATAGCTCTGGTTGAGACAAGATGAAAAGGCAGGAAGGACAGCCCCGATGGCACCTACTGCTCAGAGCAAGGCTGAGTGAGAGTCCCCGATCGCACCTACTGCTCAGAGCAAGGCTGAGTGAGAGTCCACCTAGAAAGCTCTTCCTAGCTTCAAGGCTGCATTAAAGCTGCTTCCTTTGCAGCGTTCTCCCCAATGCCCGCGCCTTCCTAGCCAAGTCTAAACCTACACATTGCATCCTCAGGCTACCCTGCCCTGACTCTCCTCCCATCAAATTGATGCCTGCCCTTTCTATTCACTTTTTCCTAAATGCACCCAACTCTTTCATCACAATCTGATTATATGTCTCATGTTGGTCTCTCCCATCATGCAGTGTTCCCTGAGATCAGTGGGTGTGATATAAGCTTCACTTAGTGCTAGCACAGCCCCGCCCCGCGTGTAGAGCAGGCATCAATAAACACTTGTGGGATGAAAGATAACAAGCATTCGCCTGGAGTGTGATCTGAGGACCACCCTGATGGCCTGGGGCCCTCCACTACCCAAAGTCAGAAGAACGTAATGACTTTGTGTCTATGGTTAGGATTGACTTGAGAGACAGGCATAGGATCTACAAAGCAATTTAAGCCAAAATTCGGTGTCTTCAAAGAGCAATTAGCTCTCAAAGTGACTATGTACTAAGAGCTTGGCTGGGCACTTCTGGCTCAGATACCTGTTATGAGGCTAGAGACTCGAGAAGCTGAGACTAGCAGCCAGCATGTCTCTATACCTGTATTGTCTCGGGGCCACTGCGTGTGGGATTGCTGCACAAATCTGGGTATGTATTTCAAGTGATGGAAATGTACCCCAGTATCTCAGTTCATCACAAGTGAAGGCTCAGACTCACCTGGGTTTCTCACAGTCTTGGCTCAGGTCCTTGTGGCCCTGTATCTGCTCCTCCCATCCAAGGCTACAGCCAGGAAGGAGTCTCAAGTATGCCCTTCTCTTACCTCCTAGCTTTCTGTAGAACTGCAGTCAGCCTTCACACAGTTCCTCCAGGAAAAGGGAGTGGCTAAAATCTCCAGGAATAATTCTTAATTGAAGGTAAATGAGAGCCACTGGACAAACCTTCGTGTAGGATTCAGTGGTACCCACAACATCTAAAGCCCTGTAGTCCAAAGTGGTGACCTCATCCTTTACATTGATTAGCTTCTTCCTTCTCTCTGCTTTCTCCCTGTTCCTGCACACCTGCTCCAGACCACCTTACAAATAACAGCATCCCTCTGTAATTCCTTATACATCCGGCTTTTGGAGAAACTTAAAACTAAGAGATTAATGTATTGGGGAGGCAACAAAATTCCAAACATGTCTTAGTCTTGCAGAAATTATCACTAGGTGTAAGCACAGAAGGCAGGTTAGGTACGATACATGTAAATCATGCCTATCTGAATGCCAAACCATCATAGATGCTTACTCAGTTATCATACTTCATCCATTCTTAGGCACACCATGTCCTTCAGATTTTAACTTTTCTGGAAGCAAGAAACGCTGCTGCCAAGTGTAATTAGATCACTGATTTAAAGTGAACATTGGTGGACTTGTACTTTAGTTTGTGGTTGAGGCCTCATAAGGAGGAATAGATGTTCTCTATGTCTCCTGGGAGAAGGAAGTCTCACAATAGGCATGACAAACCTGTATTTGACCCCAGTCATGAAATCAAAGAGACTAGGAGGACCAGAAGGTTTTCTGGACAGGTAATGGGGCACTGAGTTCACAAAAACAGACACTGTTTCTCATGTGTCTGCAGCACCAGGATAGAGCCTGGTCAAGGTTATTCATCAGGTAAGTGAGCTGGGAAGGTGGACTGTCCTGCCTGACCTGGAAGCACACAGAGGAAGTGAAACAGCCACAGCAAAGACAGAGGCAGGGCGCGGTGACCATCTGTAGAATTCCAAGAACATGGGCACGCTTTAGCAGCAGAGGACACCGAGTGAGCCCTTCAGTGCAGTGCTTCACATTTGACTGTGAACACGCTGCCAGCCTCGAACCAGGGGGAAACAGGTAACCGCTGCATCACCGTCCTCTTTCCTTCCCTTTCCAGGGCTGTGAGGGCTTCCATGGAGCTCGAGGCCTTCTTTCTCCTCCCAGAGGCAGCTTTTGCCCCTCGCGGGTCTCTGTCACTCCTGGACACTCTGTCACTACTTCAACACCTGCCTTCACCTCACCTTCCTCCAGAACTGAATCTCCCTCCTTCCCGTCTCTGTAGGCTCAGCCCACTCTCCAGCAAACCAGATGGATGCATCTGGCATTCAGGGCCGATGATAAGTTATCTCTGTTCAGGGCCATTTGTACTGTAATAGCGCTTTCTATGCCTCAGGCCCACGAGGATGAACCCATGCTAAGCATTTGATAGTGAACTCACAGGGGCGCTTTGGGGTATTTTTAAAATTCCAAGGGAAACACAGAGGCATCTGTCAGGCTGTGCACAAATTACTGCTATTAAGTTATTTGGATTCACCTACTTAATAAACACAACTGTTAGAGATTTCTTTTGGCTTAGAGGAGCCGTGGGGTGGAAGTAAATGTTCTGTGACTAGGCAGTTTGGAAACTTAAGCCTCAAGCCTAAGCAGTGGGCAGGGGTGGCACGTGACGTGAGTTAAACGCTCTCAGGAACGAGCCTGCAGAACAAAGGACCCCTTCGCGTGCCCCAGATCAGCCTGTAGGTGAGTCCATCCCTCCAATAGGCCGAGATCCCTATCACCAAATTCCTAGTATCTTCCTATTTATTTAACGGCTTCAAGACTACCTATTCTGGAGCACTCCCTGATCATGGCACCAGGGGATAGAGGGATCGCGAGGTTCCACGGGAGACCCGAGGACAGCCTGCATTTTTAGGCAGCTAGGTCTCGGGTCCGTTTCCATGTGGTCGTGCCCTCCCAAATCATGCTAGCTTCCCCTTCTGGTAGGTTGGTCCCATCTCTATGGATAGAGTTTTTAAGTGTGTGTGTGTGTGTGTGTGTGCTGGATTCACACTAGAATGTAGGGTCCATTAAAGCATGACTTCACATGCACATTACAGCATAACCAACACCTGCAAGAGTACCTGTCATATAATAGTCACTCAATAAATGTACTGAACAAATTAGCTGGAGTTCCACGGAAGAGCTAAGCCCTGACACCCTATCATCCACCATACGGATTACCTTCCTTCCTGTGCTTCCAGAATGGTGCCAACTGCCGTGGACGTGCAGAGAACACAGTCACTCACAGTCCTGTTTGTGCACTTTGATTCAGAGAAGGAGCCCCTATTGGGAAAGGCTGAGTTCCTGAGCCAATGAATGGCTGGAGAGGCCTAATCCCCTAAGCAGTCTACTTTGACGACCCAATCCACTCTTCTTGCCTCTCCTAAATACCTCTGGGTTGGAAATGGTTAAGTCCTAAAGCTTCTGCTTCTATTAGTGAGCACTTAGGAGGGATGCTCAGACACCCCTGGAAGGTAGCTTGTGGGACCCCACAGCTAATGGCTCTGTAAGCAGATCCAGCCTTTTAAAGGTCTCACAAAAGAGGATGTGCACAATTGAGGCTGCAGCCTAAGTACTGTCTGGTACTGATAAGGCTGCCTGGGAACGCCCTGTTGTATCCCTTCCCCAAACCAAAGGCTCTTTGAGAGGCGGCCAAGCATGTGAGACCAGCCAAGCAGTGCTAAGTGCATTATCTTGTCTAAGCAAAGCATGAGAAGTAAATTAAGATCCTCACTGACCTCACTGACTTAACATAAAAAAAAAACTCTGCTTTTATCGTTGCATGACCGTCGCCCTGAAGAACACCCGCCCTTCCCTTAGAATTATATTTAACCTTAAAAAAAAAATCTGGCTGCTTTGCCATCTCACTCTATAAAGAGCCTTCTAGCTCATCTTCCTCTGGTCATTTCTAAACCAACCACTAGGAAGGGGAATGGGATTGCCGTAATTAACTTAGACCCATAAGATCTATCCCACCCCTAGCAGGTAAGGGTGCAGAACCCCAGGTAACAGAAAAAGAAAGTCAAGGTTCTATCAACTAAGAAACCAAGAAGAGGCACTGGTGTGCAGGCAGCAATGTGCACGGCAAAGTACTTCACAGCCAGGACAGGTACAGAGATAATAACTGGATTAAACGTTGCTGTTGTCGGACTGATGTCGCAAATGTCCTCCAGCAGCTGCAATGGTCACACGACTCTCTGCTTCCTGACAGTGCGGCTTTGTCACCTCTGCACGCCATTCATGTGAGTCATGCAGATGACATGCTGGAAATCACCTAAGGAGATGGTGGAAATCCGTGGAACTGAGAGCCCACGCCAGGCTGGAAATGCCAAGATGTTTCCCGCCAGCTAGGGGTACTTAAAGGACTCCACGAAGTGGGCCTGGGGCTGAGCTCTGAAAACAGGCATATCAGCAGGAATGGAAAGCAGTCAGACTGGGAGGGTGAAAGAAACAAGACACGCAGAGACAGAGTGAGGAGTGTTACATAGGAGCAGGGCAGTGTGTTGGGTTTTCTCTCGCTCTGTAACAAGTGACCATAAACTTGGTCCCTTAAAGAATACAAAATGCCTGGTCGTTTGGGAAGTCAGAAGTCGGACCTTCCTCTCGCTAGGCTAACACCAAGGCCTAGTCGGGCTGTGTCCATTGCCAAAAGTTCTGAAAGAGAAACTGTTGCCCCTCTTCATGGGTTTATGTCTGCATCGTTGGCATCCTCTCTGGCATCATCTAAACCCTCTAGAGTGTGTTGAGCCCTTTCCATGTCGCCATCTCTGGTTCCATTTCAGAAGATGCACGTGGTTAGACTGGATCCTGGGCAGTCTGGAACGATTTCCCCACCTCAAATCCTTAGCCTTAAGAATATCTGCAAAATGCCTCTGCAGTGGAAAGATGCCCTGTTCTCAGGGTAGATTAGATGTGGACATGGCTGGTGGGGGTGGAGTAAGGCTGCCCGACACAGAAAGAAAGCAGAGAGATTACAGCCAAGTGGCCAGAGACCAGAACTGGAGAGAGGAGAAAGGGTAGATCCTTATGCTTGCGGCAATTCTAGGTCTAGTGTTACTGAATAACAGATTTTTTTTCTGGGTTCTAAATTCATAGTCACTTCATACCGTAGATCTTGTTCACTAGCCACGAGCTTCCTCAGAAACCAAATGAGAGAACGGTGTAGTCTACTTGGTGAGAATACTACCATCTCTTAGTTAGGCTGGGCGACATAGCGCCAGGGTGGTCTCTAGCTCTCAGATGCTAAGACAGTTCCTCTCTTGCTCATCCACTGTTCAGCAGAGGTTGGCCAAGGAGCGCTGCCCCAAATCCCCTCACTCCAGGCCTCAGACTCACAGGGAAATAGTACTTTAAGCCTTGCCAGATTCCACACAGAAGGAATGAGAATTTTAAAAGGCCCCACACAAGACATTTACATGTTCCAGCCTAGAAGACACACGTGTTCACTTGATCCACAGTTCCTTGGCCCAAGCGTGTCGCATAACTTCACCCGCACAGAAGATCAAGGCCAATCAGCCCACACAGTGACCACTGGCAAGCAGACGGAATGCGTGAGCAGACTGGTAACCTGCTACTTCGGTTATTCCAAGGGTTTTGCCGGTATATATCTTCTGTTCTAAGTCATGGAGATCTTTTGGCCAATCAGGTGTCAAGTCCGTCTTCTTGCTTCAAACTCTCTGTCCTGCTGCTATCAATTGATCTTGCCTGCCATGCCATCGTCTCTGTTAATCAGGCAACGAAGTGTGCTCCAGTGTTTCTACAACTGTTTTCACTGTGACCCGCAATTAGAAAGCCGTTTTTTATTCAGAGCAAATAAAAACACATACCTACACATGTGCATACACACACGTTACTAAAAACAAAAGTTAATGTCATTCTTCCACCCCCTTTTCACAGTGATGATTATAACCCAACGACTGATTTTTATGAACTACTTAGCTTGATGACCAAGAGTCCCTGGTACCAGGGAAGATGCAGCACTGTTGAGTTCTTTTCTTACACCAGGCCTCATCATTTCCCTTTAGAATTTCTTTTGTTTGTTCCTTCATCATTAATCTAAACTTTATTATCATCTTGTCACGAGAGTGAAGATGTCCTAGGGACTGGAATTACAAAGATGGAGAAGACAGCCTGTGTTCTTGAAGACTTTATATATTAGACGAGACCAATATATAAACAAATATGCCATGTTTGACGCGTCTCCATGTCATGGCATGGGAGACATCCTTTAGTAAAAGAATGGAAATCATTTCATAAGAATTCAGAGGAAGAGCAACATATTCTACTTAGAAACTCTGAGAGAGGTGGATTAACATTGCATCCTGGGATTTCAAAAACCTTTCAACTTTCTCACCACCCATTTGGCTCTCCAATGTTCCCTGCCTCAGCTTCTGAACAAACTGAATGTTAATTCTTGCCAGGCTTAGACAGATGACAAAGTTAATGCCCTTGACATTCTACTTCTTCTTGTTCCAAGATGAAGCTGGTAATACACTGCCAATGACAGTGAACCTGCAGGTACAACCTTAAGCTTTTGCAGGTGCTGTTGTCAGTGCTGGGACAACCTGAAAGTTCTTGTACATGCTTTGACACTGGAGCAGATAGCCTCTGCCTGATTTTTTTTTTACAATTAACCAATCCTATCTTCTTTAGTACTAAGCTCAGTCCTCCCACTTCAAGTGTCCTTGGGCTGCTTCTGTCCAGCCTATCAATAACAGACCCTGGAACAGTTGGCTTCAAAATGTTTTGCACACTCCAAGTTCGTTTCAAACTAAGCCATGTGCACCGTGCAGAATTTTAATGTACATCTAAAATGTTCACTCTAAGTCTAATTTTCAACATAGTTCATAGTTTCTATTGGCTTGGAATGTTTTCTAAATGTAGGTTTAGATATTCCATTTATACAGGATATCAACTATAAACTTGGCAAATCCATTTCTCGTTGTGAACCAGTCATCAAAACCAGACTTACTTTCTGTCAGAAAGTCTGACTTCATTTTTCAGTTCAGATAAGCATGTGGACGCCCATCCTGACAATGATCTCACTTTTCAATTTGAATTCAAGGATGGGTGGATGGGTGGGTGGAGAGATAAGTCCTCACTCTGCCTTGCCAAAGGTTTATCTTCGGGATGACAAAGGGGAGGCTCCCATCTGTGTTTCCTGCTGGCACTGGTCCTGCCTTGGCATCCTATTGTTGTCTCTGTGTTTGCTGCCCTGGAGCGATTCACATTAATACACTCTTAAGGCAGGAAAGATTTATTCTTCATGAAAGGGAATTTAAAAGATGGAGTGAGGTGAGTCGGACAGACACACTTGACATACCAGTTTTAGGAGAGCATCAGAATTGAGCATCTAGAAAATACTCCCCTTAAAATTAACTAAAGGCTTCCGAGAAAGTCATTTTTCCCTCCAAGGGTCCAGCGTTCCATTTGGGTTGAAGACCCCGGCCCCCTGGAGGCCCTTGGGAACCACAACTCTACCTCCACATGTAGATGGGAGGTGAACAGTAAGGCTTAGCAGCGCTCTGATACACATTTCAGTTTTAAGTACTCCCACAAGATCATAACTCAGTTCCTCTCTCTTCTACAAATGAGGGCCAGAGTTTGATCCCCAGAGCTTACATAAAAAGCTGGACATTGGTAGCACACGCTTGTAAGTCTAGCACTGGGGATGTGGGAACAAGGAGGATCCATGTGGCTCACGGGCCAAGCTGCCTGCTCCAATATATGAGGTGCAGGTCCCAGTAAGAGAGTGAGTTCCTGCCTCAAAGACACACGGAGGACAGCTGCCATGGAGGAAAACCCAAGGCTGATTGCTGGCCGCCACATGTGCGCACACACACACATACAGACACACATGCACGTGCACACACACATCGCAAAGAAAAGGGTGAATCTTCTATTTTAATCCAAATACATGTTTCTAAAAGTACTACAGCTGTAGTGCAAAGATTAACCCATCAGCCTTTATGATCATAAATATCACATTGTACCAAGAAGGTCTGACATCAGATGACTCAGGACTTTAACTTTTCTCATGGTTATCTTTGGTTAACTTTTAATAGACATCTCAAGGTAAATCTTACCTGATTCACAAACCAAGACAAAATACGTGCATCCTAGCAAATTCAGTCTAAAACACAGGCTTGGCCTATTATTTGAAAATAAATCTGAATCCAATGAAAAACATGTCCTTAGCCAGCCCAGGGGACGGAGAAAGAGCCAGGTATAAAGTCTATTTCTCCCCTCCTCCAGTGCCATCCTCTCCCAGCCTGACCCAGCACCTCTTTTCTTCCATATCCATTAAAAATAAACAGAAAAGTTGCTGCACTTGATGGCTAAAGAACGAGGGCAGGTGTGTAATCTTTAGACATTTGAGGTGGAAACCAGATGGACTTTCCAACTCTTCTTCCTTTCAAGCCACACTCGGCGCCAACCACTAGCTCCTTCCTTTCTCCTTCTGAGGCAGACTAACAAAAACGCCTTGCTATTGGGATTGCAGAAGGACTCCAGCGTGTCCTCTCCCAGGGATCCCTAGCTCAGGATTCATGTCTGCCTTCCTGTGGTGGAAGCTAATTCATAGCAACTTCTGCAGGAGCAGCTGTTGGGCCCAGGGCCCTCCCTCACCAGGTCACATTCTGTTGCACATTCCCGGGCAATATTTCAGACGCTTACACATCCTGCCACTCACTTCCCCCACCCCTGCTCCCAAACAAGACATTAGGAAGGAAACACGAGAGATCGTATTTTAGCCTAATTGAACAATAGCCCTTATTTCATCTTGAGGAAGATAAATGGGCTGTCCAACTTCACTTCTCGGTTTATCTGTAACGAGGTTTCTCTCTCAACTGTTTACTAAAGTATTAAAAAGCACTTTGCAGAGCCTGCTGGTATATTCCATCAAAGGGAGTCAATAGAACAGATGAAGACATATGAGAAAGCCAGGGAGATAAGGAACCTTTTATGAAAGTTCAGATTCTAAACCCATTAGAAAGAACAACCTCCCCTTGATGAATTCAGAGGGAAAAAAAAAAAACAGACGTTTTCTCTCTGGCGGCAAAATGGCTGTTGTATAGGGCAGGACAACACCTGACAGGTTTTCCCAGGGTCAGACCAAGGTGGCTAACTAATTGTAATCATTAACAAGGAAAGAATATGCCAGAATTGTGGAGCCCTAATGGGCCATTAGTGTCTCCAGGGTGTGTGTACTTCTCTGGACCATTAGCATCTCTGCAGTAGAGGTACTTCAATGGCCTCTTTTCTCACACAGAGTGCAGGCTCTGTCTATAACTGTTCTTGGGCTACAGTCAGATGCTGAGAGCTACAAAAATGATCCCAGAGAACAGTCCCTGCTGGCTGTATTGAACTTACACATGGAACTCACCATTACTGCAGCCTAGTGTCTTCCCTTACAAAGTAGAAAGCAAATATCTAACACTGACAATTATCACAGTATGGAGAATGATCAACCATCTGTTTGATAGATTGAAATTTTATGTATGAATTAGGCATGGATTCTTTGGCATTTGTGTTGTGTAACCATGTCTTCCAAGATGAAACATTCCACCCTGCAGCAAAGCTCCCTAAGCAGGAATGTAAACAACTTAAAATGGCTCCAGGAAGTCCCTGAAACTGACCAGATTTACTAGGTCCTGCCCTGCCAGAGTAAGCAATAAAAACTGAGAGTTCCTCTGATGCTAGAAGAACAGAACTGCCAAGAAGACTCTCAGAGGAAAAAAGCTGACTCCAGACAACTGCCTGGAAGTAGCAGAAATCAGCGGCCTGGAAGAGGTTTAGACTCACAGAGGCCCCTGGACCGGTCACTCTACAGCCTGTTGAGCTGCCTGCAGGCTGTGCAGTGTGCTCCAGGTTTCCCAGCTTCATGAGTTGTCACCCATGCTGGGGTGGGCCATAGTGATGCAGCTGTCTTTGAGTCATTCCTATAAGGAACCCCTCACCCATACTCCTGTAAGTAACACCAAGAAAACGCACTGGTTCGTCAAGTTGTCCTTGGAGGCATCTGTACTCTGGGCTGACATGAGTTCCCTCTCTGGGGTGAGTAGATATGTGTGTCATGTCCCCCCCCCAGGAAAAGTTTTGTCACACAATACACTGTAAAAGACACTTAGAAACTGCCATTGCTAGAGAGTGCTGAACGCTCTCTTAGATTCCCAAGATAAATAGAAAGCAAGAGAGAAGCTTGGAATTTCTGTTTCCACCCTGAGTGTCTCCTTTACTCCTATTGGTATATCTCTGCTGCCTGACTCAGCATTGACATGTTAATCACCCAACAGTGTCTGTCAACCTCACCCAGATCCTCCCTCCTCCAAGGCGAAGGCACGGAAGAGATAAGCCACTGTCCTGTGGGCAGTCAAGTAGGATCCCAGCAAGAGCACAGCCGGCCCAGCAGACTGCCTCCTCAGATGAGACTAATTATTCATGATGGTGAAGCTGCCCTCTGGAACACGGATAGGCCGCTCTGAAGAAGCAAACCATCTCCTCAAGCAATCAGGCCTACCACAGACCACCTTGCAAAACCAGAAGTGAGACAGTGGCCAGAATCACAGTTTGACCAGGATGGCTTCATCATGCACACCCCTTGCCCCTTGCTCCAGTTCTTCTCCCTCAACCCAAAGCTCACGCCAGCATTCCAAAGGCAGAGCTCACTGTGTCCCTTTATCTTTCCTTCTCAGAGTGGTCAGTGATTAAGCCACCTAGGTTGATTTTTCACCATTTCTTGTCTCAGTAATTGGTGTGTTAAGGTGGGTGTGCTGCCTAGCCTGGTGGGGCCGCCAGAGCCCAGGCTTTGGTCCTCAAACACTGGCTATGGTACCACAGTCACAGTTCTGTCCCACCTTTCATTCAACAATCTGAAGACCCACTGTGTCTGTTCAGAGAGTGGAGAAGACAAGACCTGTAAGCACGGAGCGAGATGAAAGCTGTGCCCCCATGAGAAGGCAAAGTCAAGTGTCTACATTTTTTTTTTAAGATTTATTCATTTATGTCTGAGTGCTCTGTCTGCTTGTTCATCTGAAGGCAGGCAGACGGCACTGGATCCCGTTTTAAATGGCTGTGAGTCACCATATTGTTGCTGGGAATTGAACTCAGCATCTCTGGAAGAGCAGCCAGTGCTTTTAACCACTGAGCCATCTCTCCAACCCCAAAGACCACAATGACTATTTCTTCCTGTCTGCTTCCACGGAATCATACCCAACCCATTCTTTCTGTGGCAGATGAAAGCAACTACCATCTTATCCTGCCCTCTGCTTCTCAGCTTGCCTCTTGCACTGTTGGTGTCTAAAACATGGGGCTGGGTTCTGTTCATTTCTTTGTGTTCTTTCCCTAGAAAGGCTCCTGCGATGTGGTTGATACAATGCAACATTTATGTCCAGCAGATGAAATGAGTGAATAAACAAATACAAAATACATACAATAAGCTGGAAATGGATGTTGTGGTAAGAATAGCCCGATATTGGGAGTCATAATACCAAGGTCCAAATGTCTAACCTATCATTCTGCAAAAGCTGAAAACGGTGGCGCACAACTTTAATTCCAGCCCTTGGGAGGCAGAGACAGGTGAATCTCTGTGAGTTTGAGGCCAGCCGGCCTGGTCTACAAAGCTAGTTCTAGGATAGCCAGGCCTGTTACCCAGAAAAACTTGGGAAAAAAAGGCAAAAAGAAAAACTATCAACCCAGAATAGACCCAGAATACAAGTCCCGGAGTGAGACCGTCGTGAGCGTCAGGGTAAGGAGTTGAGGAAAGAAGAGCAAAGCATGGGCAAGTCATTCTTTCAACAGAGTAAAAGTAAAGAGATTCACTGTTGAGAGACAAGCAGGGCACCCTGGAAAAGAGGAAGAACCAGGTACCTTGACTTTTTTCTTGTAGCTTTTATTGGCATTAACACAAAATGGTCCTCCTCAGAGAATGACATAGGCCTTAAACACAAAAGCAGTATTCCACCCTTCGGGTCAACGGAGGAAGAAATGTTAACTTTAATGTTATTTAGTTTTTCATTGTAGTTGGCCGAGAGATACTCTTGGGTGGCCTAGCATGTAGACAACACATACAGTAGGAAGGACTGACACCTAACTGTGCTGATTATGTCCGTTCGCTTTCTATCTTGTCAGCCAAGAAATAGCTCGTTGCGTTTCTTTCATCTGTGTGCCCCGTAGTTCAGTGGCCAGCTTAAAGCCTCTGTCACTCGTTCATCTTTAGCTTGATTTCAGTTACAAGCAGATCATGTGTCAATATTAATTAATGAAGGGCTAAGACTGACTGATTTTTAATCTAACAATGGAAGCCAGGGGCCTGGAAACTAGTTACAAGTAGCCTGCAGGCTTTCTGCCTCGTACCTGATCTAACTCACCCAGCGGGTTGCAGCAGCTGCCTCTGGGGGTCAGGCTTTGAGTGTATATGAAATGTATATGGGTCCCCTGGGTGTGTGCTTCTTTTTGTTCTAGAGCTTTCAGGTGTGCTGTTAAGTTGCTAGTGTGTGCTTTCTCCACTTCCTTTATGTGGGCCCTTAGTGCTATGAGCTTTCCTCTTAGCCCTGCTTTCATAGTGTCCCGGAGGTTTGAGTACGTTGTGCCTTCATTTTCATTGAATTTTAGGAAGTCTTTAATTTCTGTCTTTATTTCTTCCTTGATCCAGGGATGGTTCAATAGAGCACTATTTAATTTCCATGTGTTTGTGGGTTTTCTGAAATTAGTGTTGCTGTTGAATTCTAATTTTAAACCATAGTGATCCGATAAGATACAGGAGGTAACTCCAATTTTTTTTTTAATCTGTTGAGGTTTGCTTTGTTACCGGGTATGTGGTCAGTTTTAGAGAGGGTTCCATGAGGTACTGAGAAGGTATATTCTTTTGTGTTTGGGTAGAATGGTCTGTAGATGTCTGCTAATTCCATTTGAGTCATGATATCTGTTAGTTCTCTTATTTCTCTGTTAGGTTTCTGTCTGGTTGACCTGTCCATTGGGGAGAGTGGGGTGTTGAAGTTTCCTACTATTAATGTGTGGGGTTTGATGTGCGATTTAAGCTTTAGTAATGTTTCTTTCACATATGTGGGTGCTCTTGCATTTGAGGTAGAGATGTTCAAGATTGAGACTTCATCTTGATGGATTATTCCTGTTATGAGTATAAAATGTCCTTCTCCGTCTCCTTTGATTGATTTTAGTTTGAAGTCTATTTTGTTAGACATTAGGATAGCCACACGCGCTTGTTTCTTAGGTCCATTTGATTGGAAAATCTTTCCCCAACCCTTTACTCTGAGGTAGTGTCTGTCTTTGAGGTTGAGGTGTGTTTCTTGTATACAGCAGAAGGCTGGATCCTGTTTTCATATTCAATCTCTTAACCTGTGTCTTTTTATAGGTGAATTGAGTC
This sequence comes from Ondatra zibethicus, assembly GCA_004026605.1. Lineage (NCBI taxonomy): Eukaryota > Metazoa > Chordata > Mammalia > Rodentia > Cricetidae > Ondatra > Ondatra zibethicus. The sequence goes on along the minus strand of PVIU01005745.1, from coordinate 59,527 downwards.
CTTTGATATTAAGAGATATTAATGACCAGCGATTGTTAATTCCTGTTATTTTTTGGTGGTAGTGTGTGTGTTTGCCTTCTTAGGGTTTTGTTGGTGTGAGGTTATCTGTTGCCTGTGTTTTTGTGGGTGCAGTTAGCTTCCTGTGGGTGCAGTTAGCTTCCTTGTGTTGGGATTTTCCTTCTAGTACTTTCTGTAGGGCTTGATTTGTGGACAGGTATTGTTTAATCTGGTTTGGTCATGGAATATCTTGTTTTCTCCATCGATGGTGTTTGAAAGTTTTTCTGGGTATAGTAGTCTGGGCTTGTATCTGTGGTTTCTTAGTGTCTGCAGCATATCTGCAGCTAGGACCTTCATCCAGCAACTGATGGAAACAGAGGCAGAGACCCACATCAGAGCACTGGACTGAGCTCCCAAAGGCCAGTTGAAGAGTGGGAGGAGTGAGAATATGGACAAAGAAGTCAAGACCATGGTGGCGACACCCACTGAAACAGTCTACCTGAGCTAATGGGAGCTCACCAACTCCAGCTGGACAGGGAAGGAAACAGCATAGGACCAAACTAGTCCCTCTGAATGTGGGTGACAGTTGTATGGCTGGGAAAGACTGCAGGGCTACTGGCAGTGGCACCAGGATTTATCCCTACTGCTTGTACTAGCTTTTTGGGAACCTATTCTCTTTGGATAGATACGTTGCTCAGCCTAGATACAGTAGGGAGATACATATTCCCCAAAGCAATATGCCTTACCCCTCTCTGAGGAGTAGATGGGGGTAGGGTGGGGGAATAGGTTGAGGAAAGGGGAGGAGGGGAGGGAGTGGGAACTGGGATTGGTATGTAAAATGAAAAATAATTGTTTTCTTTTTTAAATAAATAAAGTTATGGTTCCCATTGTCTCCCTGGCCACTCCCTCCTTTATTTTTAATCTGGTCTTTAGGTTATAAATCATATTTTCTCTTTAATTTATATTAAAGAGAAGGCTCCACCTCATAGATAGTCCCTCTTGCCTGGTCCAGACATGGAAGACACTTACTATCCAGATCTCTGCTATGGTAAAGAGAGCTACTGACCACAGAGCGTGCCATTTGTCTCCATAGAAAACAATATACTAATATTCACATGGTTAAAATGGAGTCTGAAAAGTGGATGGCTACAGAGGGCCACTTCATTCCCTCTCAGTCCCACATGCCGTGTTTTTAACTTGGAAATAAATCTCAATGATCACCCACTGAATCAGGAGCTCTCTGAGGGCAAGAACGGTGCTTTTCTGTCTTCTTGATTGCCCAGAGAGGCTTAGCAGATGGCTGTATCCACTCCACATTTCTCTCACCATGCTTTGGGAAGTCTTTTTCCAATTCTGTAAAGCTTACCAACCAGACTGCAACTGATCATGGGCTCTGATTTTATAACCAATCTTTTTAGGGAAGAATCATTTATTCTTACCATAGCCCCCCATTCTCAGGGAAGTATATCACTTTTTCCTTTTCCTTTTTTTTTTAACCATTTTCATAGAGTATCTGCTAGTCATCCTTCCAGAATGCTGCTATTGAGTTACTTTTCCTGAAAAATCTTGATCAAACATCTACTCACCCCAGATACGGTACCGATGACAGACCACAGCAATGATGGTACCCAAGTCTAGCTTGGCAAATACATGACTGTAATTGGGGTTATTTAGGAGGGCATGAGAAACTTATGGACAACTATACCTCCTGTAATTATTCAGCCATAGATAAGGCTGCACTTCCGGGTTCTAAAGGCAGGCACATGAGGACAGGCCCTCAGGCACAAAGGGCCCCGCATGACCCATGTGTGTGCATGCATGGTTACATCCACATATGACTCAGCTAAACCCTTGGGTGCATGCGTGAGTCGCCCGTCATCTGCATCATCAGTGTGACATTGTCACGCCAACCCCTTGTGTGCATGTGCACGGCAGCTTTTAAAAGCTGTACACACCATCTTTCGCGCGCTCTCTCTCTCTGCACATAGATCACCAGGCCTGTACACACCCCCCTCTAATAAACTCCTAAGCGGGTTCATTGGTGTTCTGCGTCTCCTTCTCACTCGCGCCAGGTAATTTCACCTCCAAAGAGCATCTCCTCCAAACCCAACAATTATTAAGCACTTTTGCACCCTAGGGACTGAGAGTGACCTCATGAACTGCTTCACACAGGGCCCAGTACACTGACAGTAAACCCCTCCTCACCTTCACAAGGGAATGTTAGTGGGCCTAAACCTGTGAGGATGTGGGTAATCACAGCTGTCCAGAGTTCAGGGTGACAAAGGTGAAGTCATACCTTAAGGAAAAGCTCGACAGCGCTCAGCTTCCGGCTCTTACATTCTTTCCGGTCTCTCTTCCATTGGTGTTCTCAGAATCTTGGAGGGAGGGGCACTGGTGTTGATTTGCTCCCATTCACAACATTTTGACAGCCTATGAATCTCCACAGTAACCTTATCTCCACTAGGACGGAAGCCTCCCTGACCTGACCAAGGCCAATGGCAGCAATGATACATGAGCATAAACATGTCTAAAAGGCATTTTGTAGGCTCATCGAATCCATTTAACAAAATAACAGCAGTCACATGATCTTCCCAGCTACTAGGCTTTGACTTACGGTAACAAACATGGACTCTGTGCAGCTGGCCTTAAATTTGATCAGAAGTCAGTTGGTTGTACATGTAACAATACCGTTACTATTGCACCAGTAGGCACATTTTACTGGGCATGTTGATGGTGTAGTGTGCAGGATCTACAACTGAGGGGGACGTTTGGTGACAATCTTTTCCAACAGACTCCATAGAACCTTCTAGCACTATTACAGCTTGCTGCTAAGGAGGGAGCTTCCAGCTCATTCCCAGCTTGATTTCTCCGTATCCTGCAACTAAAGAGTATAAAATCTTTGGCAATGGGACTCTGCCATCTAGCGCTGACCCATGAACAACAGTGGCAATAAATTTATGTAGGATTCCAGGGCCTTCTTTGTCAACAACTTAGCAGTCGGTGGGGAGGTAACTCACCCCTGGCACAGGGGATTTTCTTTGATAACCTATGACTTCTGAGCTCGCTTTTTCCTACATAGAAAATGTGCCTTCTATGTCTAAAGTCCTTGTCTTAATTAGGTTTACTATTGTTAAGATGAAACACCATGACCCAAAGCTAGTTGGGGAGGAAAGGGTTTCTTTGGCTTATACTTCCATATTGCTGCTCATCATCAAAGCAAGTCAGTACAGGAACCCAAACAGGGCATGAACCTGGAGGCAGGAGCTGATGCAGAGACCATGGGGTTGGAGGGGGGAGAGGGCACTGCTTACTCGCTTGCTTCCAGTGACTTGCTCAGCCTGCTTTCTTATAGAACACAGGACTACCAGCCCAGGGATGGTACCACCCACAATGGGCTGGCCCCTCCCCCATCAATCACTAATTAAGAAAATGCCATACAGCAAGGTCTTGTGAAGGCATTACCTCAGTTGAGGTTCCCTTCTTTCAGCTAACTCTTGTTTGTGTCTGTATACACACACACACACACACACACACACACACACGCACACACACACACTCACACGACGGCAAGCTCAAGAATGTGAAGGAATAAACTTATCTGATGTGACTCATTTGAAACTTTCACTTTGAGAAGAAAGCACTGCTAGGACTCCCATTTGGCCATCTTATAAACTGTCTCCCTCACTCAGCCATCCAGGTACTCAGAGGTCATCGCAGAGATGGCCCAGTGAAAGCCGGCTACTGTTTCTACTAGCCACAGACCTTGTCTGGCTTTGAAGCCTTGCTAGATGCAAAAATTATAGGTTCAGGGAGGTTTGCTCACAGATGTTGACCGAAAGTCTGGGAGGCCAGGCAACACGTAGCAGAATGAGGTTTCCTCCAGACAACACTTGGAGAGGGTAAAGTATATGGCTTTGTGAAACCAAAGACGAAATGGAGACCTCAGAATATTGGTGATGTTAGAAGCATGGAATATCTACCGGCCCGAATAAGAGACCAGGTGGGCTGCAACCAGCAAGCCCACTGAAACAATTGCCTAAGTCTTTGGAGCACCCATATTACCTCTTGCCCTGAATGTCACACACGAAGTTCTAGGATTTCATGTCTCCCATGCCTGGCTTCAGTCCTGCCTTGACCCCCCTTCCCTCACTTCTGTTCTGTTATTTCTCCCTTTTGAGGGGGAGTATTTGCTCTGTATCGTTAAAAGTATGCACCTTGGTCTTAATTCTAAGGTATTCATGGATAAGGGTTTGCCTTTGGACTCAGAAGAGGGTTTTTTTAACTTGGACCTTTGAATAATGTTGGAATTGTGACAACTATGGACCTCTTAGAGATAGAATGTGTTATGAACAGGACCTCATCCCTTTGGAGCCAGGGCTGGATCCTATGGCTTGAGGAAATCTACTTGGGTGTCAAGTTGACGGGGATGGAGTTGTGAATGGCTATTGTCATTTCCCTTGCTCTGCTTCCAGATCTTGAAGATGAGAACTCATTGCTAAAGACACTACACTGGGACACAGGACTTGGAAGACTCGAGCTGGAGCTGACCTGGAGGTCTCCTCCCTGAAGACTAACTCCCATAGCTAGTCCTCATAACTTCCATTACATCTGAGATGCTGTATGAGCTGCTGAGAGAGCAAGGCAATCAGCAGTCCTCCCCAGCTGTAAAGCTTATGAGCCACAATAATAATCATGGTGGCAAGATATTCCTGAAGGTGCAGTAGAGGCACTTAAACCTGGGCGGTCAACAGCTGTCTAAAACAACTTGGTGCATGCTCAGTAGGAGGGAATGTATGCCGATTCCTATAAACAAAGACAGATACCCATGGTTGTGAAGTCACAGATTCTAGAGATCCTACTGCGGCCACTCCCCTAAACTGTATTATTAGGGTTTCTGCAGAAGAGTACCTTGGTGGATCAGGTCCAAGGAATGCCACAAAGATCACACAATGCAACAGATCTTGTGCAAGAGATTTATGGGGGGGGGGAGTAACAGCAAAAGACAACCTCTGAGAGGGAACAAAAGAGAGAGACAGAAAGACAGGACACACAGAGAAAGACAGAGGGGGCTGTGGAGGCAGAGACTTTTGAAAGGGGATGCATGTCACATTTGTTAGTTGGTGATGATGTGGTTGCTGGTACTGAGTCCCTGAAGGCAGGTTGAGGGGACTTGTTAAGAACACTTAGTTCCTATCAAGTATAAGGTGTTACTAACAAGTATAATTCCCAGCTTCATTCTAAATACTCATCTGACTGCAGGTGGCAGAGGACAACTCCTATCCACAGTACAACCCCACATCCAAGACTCAGGAAACAGCTCGGAAGAGGGAGATAGAAGATTGCTGGTGACTGTGTAAGTCTACACCTCAACATTCACCACACCTGACACCTCCAGTCATCTGGATTAGCTGAGAGATACATGGTGATTGTGTAAGCCTACACCTCAACATTTACCACGTCTGACACCTCCAGTCATCTGGATTAGCTGAGAGAACAAATTTCTATAGAAATAGATTGTCAAAATCAACCAGGGCTTGGCCATTAGTTCTTCTAGAGTGAAGAGCTCTCCTTCCTGTAAAGCATCCCACTTCTTCTGATATAATTACCAGATTGTATGAAAACAGAGAAAGGGCTGTAAGAGACATCTCTTGCTAAAAGGAGACCATTTTAACTAATACAAATGATTTTTAGAATAACGAAAAACAAAATTGGCTACAGAGCTTTTCCACAGTGGGCTCCCGAGAGATGAAGAGCTAACTGATGAGGGAGAAAACTGGGTGATTTCATCAGCTTCAACAGCCACCACATCAAAGGGACCCTGCGGGGCACTTCTAACCACCGCCTTTGCTGTAAAACTTCAGAAGATGAACTCTTGGATTTTTGTTTCTTATCTCAAGCTTGTGCCACCTTCTTCAGAAAACATATATCCATGCAGACTTCAGGAAAGGCGGGAGGTCCTCATTGTCACCAACATCAGCGCTGAGTGGCCCAAGTCACTGAACCCAAAATCCCTTTGACATTTGCAACTCTCCTCTTTTATTATATTTCCTAAATCCCTTTAGAGCTTGATCTTTTGAAATGTATCTAAAATATTTGATTTGCCTTGTTATATTTATTAAAGTGATAAAAACTAATGTTGCTCTTGGCTTTAGCGACTCTAAAATGAGGATGCTGATGGCGCATCCTCCCCTCAACCATGCTTTCCTATGACTCCTTCCTCCTCCTGCTTTATTTTATCCTGGTCTTTATGCTTCGAAAGATTCAAATTTTTCATGACTCTCATTAAAAAACAAACATCATCAACAAAAACAAGAAAACCTTTTTTTCTTATTCAGCAGAATTTGGATAAAGCTCTAGTTTATTGACTATGAGAACTCTGTTTAAATCTTCCTTTTAAAAAGATTTAATATTTAGGTGTGTGTGTGTCCATTTAAGTCCATTGTCCATGGAGGTCAGAAGGTGTTGGATTCCCTGGAACTAGAGTCACAGACTACCTTATGTGGGTGCTAGGGATGGAACTCAACACCTCTACAAGGACAACAGACACTCAAACTCTGAACCATCTTTCCAGCCCCGAAATTCTCCTTTTGGTGGAGAAAGGGAGAATTTAATTTCAGATGCAAACTCCTGCAGCCGAAAACAATACATCTTCTTTCTCTTGAGAAAATGTCAAGAAAACCAACTATATCTAACCATTGGATTATTGTATTACTGCTGATAATATAATTGTTAAAATGTACATACTTACATAAGGTCTCAAAGGCGCTGGGAAGCCCTGTAGTATCTTCGAACCTCTGCCTACTTTGAAGTAATTTTGGCTTTGCCTGCTCTTGTTAGGGACACCCAAGTGTTGGGGACTGACTTCTTTAACCCAAATTATATAAAAATAGTTTCCAATGATAATAACCTTCCTGGTGAGTTTTGTTATGGCTGTTGTTTTGTTTTATAGTTATTTGGTCATTATTTATCATAGGTTACTATGTTTTGATATTTGGTCTTTTTAAAATCAAAACTGGGGGCTGGAGAGATGGCTCAGAGGTTAAGAGCACTGACTGCTCTTCCAGAGGTCCTGAGTTCAATTCCCAGCAACCACATGGTGGCTCACAGCCATCTGTAATGAGATCTGGCGCCCTCTTCTGGCCAGCAAGCATACATACAGACAGAATATTGTATACATAATAAACAAATAAATAAAACAAAAATCAAAACTGGTGAAGTGGGGCTGGTGAGATGACTCCATGGGCAAAGATGCCTGCTACCAAGTTTGACAACCTGAGTTTGATCCCAGGGATGCACATGGGGGAAGAAGAGAATCAACTCCCACAAGTGATCCTCTGACTTCATATATGTCCTACGCCAAGAGCATGCCCCATATACAAATAAATAAGCTAACAAATGCAAATTAAAACTTTGGATAATTGGTCACATGCCAGAGCCAAAAGAGATCTCTCTGTTGGTATAGATAGGGATTAGGAATGTTAACACAGACTACATTTTCAGAAAATAATTTTTAAGGCACATCTCAATGTGAAAAGGCTTCATGTTCAAAAACAGGACGTGTAGAAATAGTGCTGTTTCAAAAAGACAGAAATTGCAACCTAAGAGACACAGCTCAAAAGCCCATGCTTATTGACTAAATGGGTCTTCAAGGTATCCCAAAGTACAGGTATCCTGAATTAAAAAAACAAACAACAACAACAAAAACGCTAAACACTGTGGTTTGCCAATGAGAAATAAGTGAGGAATATTATAAAGGAGCTGTGACATTTAAAGTCCTGTTTCCCTTTTGATTATGAAAATTAAATGTTTGCTTTGTATACACATGCACAAATACATACACACACATCTGGAATCTAGGGCTGGGGAGACAGCTCAGTCTATAATTCATTTATTTCTTTGCTGTGTAAGTATAAGGACCTGAACTTGAACCCATGGAAAAGCCAGGAGCAGACGCACGTGTCTGTAGCCTCCGTGCTCCTGAGGTAACATGGGAAGTAGGGGCAGGAAACTCCCCAAAAGCTCGGGAGCTGGCTGACCTGGCCTGTGGAGTGTAACACTCAAACAACAAAGAGGCCCTGTCTCAAACAAGGTGGAAAGTGAGGACCGACACACACAAGGCTGTCCTCTGACCTCCGCACCAGCATGGTGGAGTACACATACCCACCCCACACTCCATTGGTGACGTACACATACCCACCCCACACTCCATTGTTGGTATACACATACCCACCCCACACTCCATTGTTGGTATACATATACCCACCCCACACTCCATTGTTGTATACATATACCCACCCCACACTCCATTGTTGGTATACATATACCCACCCCACACTCCATTGGTGACGTACACATACCCACCCCACACTCCATTGTTG